>MU228233.1:2053333-2065690 GCA_018584345.1 Thuja plicata
ATGTATGTGTGTATATACACACACATCTGTATATATGTATATATACACACATGTATGCATGTATATATATATGCATATACACACCATGTTCAAAAAAATTAAGAAATAAACAATTAAAACTGCTTATGCATCTTCTCAGTCATTTATCGGGTGAACCAAATGATCCAAACTATAATTCGGAAACGAAAAACTAGAATATCAAATCCAATTTGACTATTTCCATCATTTGATCAAATCTGAAATTTCCTAATTCCCACAACCAAATGGTAACAAAATTACTTGTCTACCATGCGAGAAGGTTGACGTGACCTTTTGAAAAGGTCACCCAAGGTACGAGAGGAAACATGCATGTACCTGAACGTTTAAATGATTTTGGAAATTTTTTTGACACTTTCAATAAATGTAGACTACTAATAAGGGTTTACTTTTGCACCTTAATGATACACAAGATTCAAAGAAAATTATGTTATGGTAAAGGTAGAAAACATGTAATTAAATATAGATATCAAACTTTTTATTTTGATGTTTATAGGTTTCTTAGATACCAATTTTGTGGGGAATTATTTAAATAACTAAAATATGTATTACAATAAAACAAAAAATGATTGGAACGTAAAAAATATTATCATTTTCAATAGAAATAACAAGTAGAATATATATGCATTCTTTTTAATAAAGCTGAAAATTTTGAATAAAAATAATGGCTCTGCCATTTTCTGGCCTTGTGAGATACCATATTTGCTCTGTGGTTTCTTTAGACTTATATTTAACTTCTTTGCTAAGAAGAAATATGCAAGTATGTCTATTGCGTGTCCAACATCCTATTCAAGCAACACTTTCTCTGGCTTGCCCTTTGCCGTCATCCCCAAAAAAATTTCTCCTAGGGCTTCAACAAGGACTCTTCCTCGGGAATAATCGTCTAATGTTCTGTTGGCTGAACCCCTATTGGATACTCAGTGGATTCCCGCTCATCTTTTAAATTCCATGAGGGCTTGTCAATTTAGAAAAAAATAGAAAGGATTATCTAGACCATTTCAGGCCTCCCTCTTTTCCTTACCTCTTGGTAACATTTTTAATACCTTACACCCCAATAAGATTGGAGAGAATTCATGATCTTCTTTGTACTCTCCTCCCCATCGTCACCCTCCTATTGATCCTAAAAATATTTTGTGGATAGAAGCAGCATCGGTTTCCCTTCTACAAGGTGATAACTTGGATTCAAGATCAAGAACTTATATCCCTCCATATATTCGTGATAAAGGATGCTCTATCAATAAATGAAAAGAGAAGGAAGTTAAAACATGAACCACAATGCAGAAGGTGTTGAGGAAGCTTGGTTTTCAATCTTAGAATCAATCATATGGGTCATGTCTCAAATCTACCAGTGTCTTGAACAATTTAAAACCACAAACTTATGGTGGCTTCAGAGAAAAAATATTTTTTTGAAAAAGGTTACCTTTGTCTTTCTGGCTCCTCTTTGGATAGGGCAGAAAATTCAGGTAGTAAATTTGAACCCAGCCTTTCTAACCATCGACTTAAAAACACCATTATAATAAGCAATATTATTAGCAAATACAGATGGTAAGAATGTCAGATCGATGGGGCTTTTGCATATTGGAATGGGCCAAGGTCCATAAACCCTAATCTTGGCAATAACTAAACTCATTCCGTTGGGCACAGGTAAGTATTCTTTCCCTAACCTCATGTTTATTTTATCTTCATTATAAAAAGGTTGAAGATAAAATAGAACTTTTAAAGTCTCCCCTATGTTTTTATAAAGGTTTCAATATCAATTTATTTCCTTGGAAGCCTAGTGTCAATAAACATGTAGCCAGTTCCATGAACTTCCCCAAATGGATTTCAATTCTTGATCTTCCTATAGAAATTTTTACATTCGCATTTTCTGGAAAGAATAGGCTCATCCTTAGGAGAATATTTAGGAGTAGGTATAAAACATAATGATAAGAAAGAAGTCAAGTTACTAATTATAAGGTCTCATGTTTTTAAAGATGAGGATAACATTAGAATAATCACTAACAAATCAATTTATAACTGACAATATACAAAATATGAAGGACAAATAAATAACATCACTCTTCTTAAAAAATATGTAAAACAGGGGATCCTAAAAACTGACCAAATACATACTCATAGGAATTCAAATTTAGAGGAATAGTTTCGCTCACTTATTTACCCTAATCTAGACCTCTCTTCAAATTACAAACATAATAATATAAACACCAACACGGTCCAACAGTTTTATTCTCCTAGTAAATTTAGAAGCAAAAACAATGATATTGATGAAGGTGAGATCATATTAGATGATGACCTTTCTTCCTCAAGTATAAATTACAATAAGACACTCCCAAACCAAAACATTGATGAGGGGGATATGGTTCAAATACAACACTCTTATCTAGTTCCTAGCATGGTGGCTAGGCTAGACAAGTTTCAAACTCCTCCTTCTTGAAATCCTCCTTTTAACAGATCCAAGGAGATTATCATAGAAGATGGAGAACCTATAGAAATTATAGACAACTTGCCTCTTGATTACAAAAACTTAATAGACAAATATTCAATTCAAATCAAGGATAAGGAAGAGATAGCAAACAATAATCGTACAATAATAGCGAAGGATAATAAGGAAGAGGTACTCATAGTAAATGAGATAAGTACTCAACAATGTGACCAATGTATGTCCCAAAATTTATCTCTCAATGTCATTAAAGCTAACTTGGAAATTCATGGATAGCTTAGAAATGACCTTCTTTTGATACACAATGAAATTGGTGATCAACATCTCAGCTGGGATGAAGCCCACAAAGACTATCTGGATGGGATGGTTGATAAGGTAAAAGACACGTCTACTAATTTTCAAGATAGGGTTCAGGTTCCCTTTGATTCCCATTTGGATATTTCTATAGGCCTTTCCACTACAAACATAGGATAAACAGCCAAAAAGTGAGGCATTTGTGTTGATCAGCAACACACATTGGCTATACAGATGTATCCCCATTTTGATCCCAACGAGCATAGGAAAAAATCTATGGATTTTACCCCCTTAGTCACAAATGATTATCCAGTAGGCATTCAAAATTCCTATTCTGCTAATGATAATTTACATATTGAAGAAAGAACATAGAAGAAAGGAAAAAAATATTACAATGAATGGTTGCAGGTTAGTTTGATATGCCCAATCACCAGGGTAACTGAGGCACTTTTAACTGAGACAACTATGGATAAGATGGAAATAATTCCCCCCTTATGTTCCGCAACTATCAGAAAGAAAAACTACTCCAAATTTTCGCACACACCAATTAATGGCAAAAAAATATTTGAAGACAATGGTATAGATACCCCGCAGGCTATTTCTACTCCAAAGGGAATTGATAAGGTGAATATTCCAATTGAAGTAAATTAAATTATTATGAATGGAATGCATATAACTTTAGAAGAAGAAGATCAGATATTCATGAGTGATCCTCTATCCTAGGAAGAATTGGGGATTCAAGAACCAAAAGATTGGGCCCATGTTCAGAGCTCTGACAGTGAAATAATAGGTAAAAACATCAAGAAACCTAAGACGATTTCAAAAGAAGAAAGTTACAATCAATATTTAAGAAAAATAATAATGAAATAAATAAAAGAGGAGGAAGAAGTAAAATAGGATGAAGAGATAGTAGTGAGTGTTATTAATGCCCAGAAATATCAAGATAATCTAGGTATATCTACAAACCTGAAGGGTTTAGATAAACCTAACTTTGGTAAGATCAACAAGAAAAAGGGGAAGAAATATTCTTGTTGAACTAATAAAAGCTATTGGTAAGGATGAGAATCAAACTAAAATCAATGATTTACTTAAATATGGGAAGGGGAAGCTCCTTCCCACAACAATATGAAGATTACATCTTTGAATGTTAAGGGCTTAAATGCCCCTAACAAGAAGTTCTCTTTAAAGCACAATTTTACCCTCTTTGAATCACAAATTAATGTAATACAGGAATAAAAACTTAATAAGGAAGAAGGGGAAAAGATTAAAAATAAATTAGTATATTGGAAATGCAAATTCATAGAATCTTTGGGTGCTTCAGTGATGTAGAGGCCTTGACAATCTAGAGCCTTTCCTCACTCCTAGGTGCTTGTTTTACTAATCCAAGCATCCAATGGTTGTTCTTTGTTTGATCTTTATCCTTTTAGGATCTCCTGGACCCTCTCTTCCAAATTCTCCTCCAAGGTATAGTTGGTTTTTAGAAGACTCCAAGATTTATAAGCTCAACTAGTCCAACTAGTTAATCAAAAGCCTAGTTTCCTCCACTACAACTCCAACTAGATTGCCAGTCCTTTGCCTAGGATATTCTCACACATTCACCAATACCCCTAACACACTTCTTGGTCCATTCTTGGTCATTCTGCATCCATCTCAATACTCCAAGGCTCTTCATCAATCCAATCGTTCATTAATTCACTAGGAGGCTTAATTGCTCAACTCCTAGTAGGTCTATTTTCACCTATTTTGGTGAAATGCTCCCAAAATCTCCAAATGACTCCATAAAAATACATTAAAATATTAAAGACATCACCAAACACTCTCAGAATCCAAAACCCTGACCTCTAAGAGCACCCAAAACCCCACTTTCCTACAGGCCCTAGATTATAGCCTATTAATTAGGCCTCTAGACCAGTCAGCATGAAAAATTGTTAAACATGTCTCCAAATTTTGATTCACCTCCTTTTACCTTCAAATCATTTTTTGAGACTATCTATTTCATCTAAAAATTCTATTGAGTCTTTCCCAAAAGGTCAGGGTGCTTGATCAAATCCTCCCTTCTCCCTGTCATGGCTCACCTGGTTTCACCAGTCATCCATAGGGCTTCACTTCTGGCCTATCAAATCAACTAAAACAACCAAAAATAAAACCAAAACCATCTCTAAAGACCCTAACCCTACTTCCCCCATAGTTTCAGACAATTCCACTAGAGGGATTTTAGGTTAGAGCCATTTCTACCTAGGTAGCACTGTTTTGTCTCTGTCAGACCAGTGACCTTACAAAATTCTAACTTGACACCTACTAAACTTAAAAACAAACTATCTATTGCATATGGAAGCTGAAATAAAACACTACACTAACATGGAGCCTGATCACCTATGCCCATCCATACACAATTGTACAGTAGCAAAGATACAGTGCAAATTACACAAATGTGGATACAGTCATCCATACAGAGGTGTCAGATTTAAGTGTTTCAATCCAAAATATCATTAACCTCTTCAAAGCATTGAATCCATTCTCATATATCAAGCATGGGGGAGTTACATCAGTTCTAAATACATTTTTTCAATTCTTTCAAAAGTTGCTCGAGCAACTTTTCAAAGTTGCTCGAGCAACTTTTCAAAGTTGCTAGCAACATTTTGTACTTTGAGAATTTTGACCTTGTTTGTCAACTCAATGATTGATTTTGACTTCTAAGACCCTAAATAGGATATGTAGGGTCTTAAAACATACCTCTAATCCATATTTCCATAAAATGGCAACATTTCACAATTTGAAGCCAAAATGTCCCAAAACACCAAAACACCTAATGAGCACTAATGCCCTTACAATCATGAAGTTAAACTATCATTGTATCCAACTCTTGGTTATTATCCTAACACACACACAAACACCTAAAACAACCCTAAAGAACACCAAAACATGAAATAGGGAGGTTCCCTGCACCATACTCCCATAGACAAAATAACTCAAGTCCCTTGAGTTAGGAGGTCTTCAATGGTGACCCCATGTTTCAAAATTCCCAGCCCTATCATCCAAGTTGCCTCAACCTCAAGTAGTCCCTACCACTTGATGAGGTACTCCTTATAGTTACCCTTCCTTGTCTTCTTTATTACTTTAGAATCTAGTACAATTTCCAATTATAATGGCTTTGGGGTAGGCAAGTCATTCACCCAATCATCATCCTCCAAATCTACAAGAGTGGATTGACCTATGTCTGGTGTTGGTCCCTTGTAGGGATACAAGTCACAAACATTAAAAATGGGTGAGATCCCCAAATCAGGAGGTAACTCCACCTCATATGCATTCTTGCCATACTTTTGCAAAACCTTCAAAGCCCTATCTTTTTCATTAGTAGTTTAGTAGGCTGACCCTTGGGTAGCCTTTCCTTCCTAAAATAGGCTAGTACTAGATCCCCAACCTTGAACTGCAAGTCTCTTCTAGTTTGATCATCTTTGGATTTGTACTTCTCCACTTTCTTTTATAAAGTCTTATTGAATTGATCATAAAGCTCCTTCATCTATTCAGCAAAGGACTCTCCTTGAGCACACCTCTTTTCCTTTAAAGTAAGATCCCTCAACTCCAATATCCCTCTAAGATTGACCCCCTATACTATTTCGAAGGGGATCTTCCCTGTACTCCTATTAATGGAGTCATTATATGCAAATTTTTCCTGCCTTATGACGTGATCCCATGATTTTCCATGTTGTTTGGTCAAACAACTCAGCAAATTTCCAAGTGACCTATTTACTACTTCTATTTTCCCATCTGATTGTGGATGATAGGATGAAGAGAAAGACAAGTTCATTCCAAGCATCTTCCATAAGGTTCTCCAATAGTGACCTACAAACTTACTATCCCTGTCACTTACAATATTTAGGGGTAATCCATGGATCCTCACAATGTCCCTAAATAATAGACCTACAATTTGAGAAGCATAGTTTGTTTTCTTGCATGGAATGAAGTGTGTCATCTTTCTGAAATGATCTACCACCAAAAACACACTGTCATGACCCCTAGGTATCTTTGGTAACCTCAAAACAAAGTCCATACTAAGGCACTCCCAAGGCCTTTGGGGTATAGATAAAGGTTGATACAACCCACTGTTGTTGCTTTGTCCTTTTTCCCTCTGACAAATCTGACATTGTTCTACAAAAATCATAACATTTGACTACATCTTAGGCCAATAGTAATTCCTATGCACCTGCTCCAATGTTTTATCCACTCCAAAGTGGCCTCCCAAGCTCCCTTGGTGTTTCTCCTTCACAATGTTTTCTCTCATTGACCACTGAGGTATACACAGGCCTTCTTGCAACACAAACTCACTGAAATCCACCTTGAACACCTACTAAAACTTCACACATGCCTCATAGGCTTCCTTTAAATCTTTTTCCTCCTTGTAGAGATCCTTCCAATCATCCATCCCTACACTTTGTAGTTGTATCTCTTGGATTGTGAGTATGATGACATGTAACTGATTGAATGTTTGATAATGTTAAGTTGAAGATGATGCAAGACATTGAACCAATTAATGGTTTGTATTTTCATTGATGTCAACTTGGTATCATCTATACAGTCATGTACATAATGCCAAAGACTTCAGAGAATCAATGAAACAAAGGTTATGCTTTCAGCAATGCATAAAAGTCAAGTATTCACTAAGTGACAGACAACACCGATGAAGTACACACCATCGGTAAAGAGAGAGATAAAGTCATAGTGATGCCCAATGAGAAAAAGATAGTGTTTCTCGATAAGAAAGATCCAATGATACCCGATAGATGGAGATCCTAAAGCTAACTGAAGTTACACCATTGGAACTGACATTTGTCATTGACTACGAACTGCATAATTGACTGACAGAACAGAGAGATCATAAAATGACAAAATATCTAGCTAGAAGAGCTTAAGGATAGACTTAATTGATTGTTTTATTTGTTTTATTTGACCATAGTTAAGCAATTGATTTATACAATTGGAAAGAAGATAACTATGAAATAAATCAGGAGTTAAAGCTGTAAATCAAATTGGCTAGATTGTTTTTCATGCCAAGAATCAAGAATCAAGAATCAAGAATCAAGAATTAAGGAATATCATGTCTATATAAGAGACTAGCATAATTCATTTCTGCAAGAAATTAGATACATAGAAGGAAAGTGAATAGAAAGAAGATGCTGAAGAGAAACTGGTGAAGGATAAACTTCATACAGTCCTGGTCAATCAAGCTAAGGGAGAGCTAAAGAATTCTACAGACACCGACAAACAGAAAAGCACAGCATCACAGAGTAGAAAGTGTGGAGCACAAAGGAATTGAATTGATAAATTGATCAGAGAGGTATTGTATGTAAATAGATCTGAAAATTTGCAATTCAAAGTTGCATTAGAAACAAGTCATTATGTTTTAGTTTAACCTTTGAAGAATTTAAGTCTCTTAAATGAGTAGGACTTAACAGTCTTCTACAATTGAGGTATATCCTAACAGATTACCAAAAAGGTTGATTTATGATAGTAGCATTGGTCTTACCCAAAGCCTATTGACAGTCTAAGAAGGAGGCTGATTCAAGGATGGTAGTAAGATTAGCATAAAGCCTATTGACAGTCTAAGAGGAAGGCTGATTCAAGGATGGTAGCGTAGATGCCAGATACTAAGTGACAACCTATGTATAAAATCCCTCGCATAAGGTCACACTTCACAGTGTGTTTGTAACCTTTAACAAGGTTGGCTCCTAATAGGGCTCACTTCAGAAGAGTGAAAATTTGGGGTACCGGTCCCAGTGGTTTTTTCCCTTAACAGGGTTTCCACGTTAAAATTCATGTGTTATGTGTGTATGGTTTAGTACTTTATTGTTTTACATTTCACATATGCATTTCTGGATTGATTGGCATACTCTACAAATTTACTAAGCATTAGAAAATAAGTTTTACTGAGCATCGGTAATCAACGAGAATAAGGACAGACAAGGTAAACTGACAGATAGTTAATTATTTCAAAGTATTTCAAGGCATGCATCTTGTAGGGACTTAATAATCTGAGGTGTATTGATTGGTGGATTAAAGTTTAAAAGATAAATTTTTGAGGCCATTGATTCACCCCCCCCCCCTCTCAGTTATTACTAATGATTGGTATCAGATCTTGTGTGCTTAGAAGGAAGGTTTCAAGACCTAAGTAAAGATCACAAGATGAACAGACGAGATGTGCCCAAGTTGAACAAAGACAACTTTGCTTCACGACAAAGCAGGATAAGACTCCACTTATCAAGTATTGGCAATGATATTACTCAATACTTAGATACTGAAGATGTGTTGCCTATAGGACCATTAATAGTAGATCAATTGAGAGTGAAGCATGAACATAACTGCATGGTTATAGAGCTTTATTCCTCACTCTCTGATGCTGAATTTGAACACTACTACATTTGGTACCAAATTGCAACGGTAGTGCCATTGCACACTTTTTCTGTCACAACCTTGTCATTGTCGTAATTGTGATGATAGACTGTCACAATTGCGACAACGACAAGGTTGTGACAGAAAAAGTACAACGGCACTGCCGTTGCAATTTGGTACCAAATGTAGTAGTGGAAGATGTCAAATATTGCAAAAATTCAAAAACAATGTGGGACAAACTAAAGCTTGTACATGGAGGTGATACAAATGTTCTGAGAGCCAAGGAAGAAAGTCTTAGAGGAAAGTTTGATGATCTCAGAATGAAAGAAGGTGAAAACATCACATAGTACAACACAAGAATAAAAGAAGTAGTCAATGCTATATGAGGTGTTGGAGGTACACTTGAAGAGGGGACAATGATAAGTAAAATATTAAGAACCTTATTGCATTTATATGCTATTAGAGTCTCTGCTATTCAAGAAATGAGAGTAGTAGCAAACAATACAGTCACTCTTGATAGCCTAATTGGTAGACTGATTTCATTTGAGATGAATAACTTTGATAATAGTGTCTTACCAAGTTTAGAGTCTGCATTTAAGTCTTCTATGAGAATAAGCAAATCTAGTCAAAGACACTCATCTAGAAGAGACAGTGAAAGAAAAAGTGAAGAAGAAGATCTAGATGAAATAGAAGCACACATGGTGAGAAGAATGCAAAGAGGCAAAGGTAAATACAAAGGCAAGTTACCACTTGTATGTATTAATTGTAAAGAGATTGGACACTTTGCTGCAAGATGTCCAAACAAAAGAAAATATGACAGAAGTGATAACAGATCTTTTGAGAAGAAATCTGACAAAGGTGATAACAAAGATTACAGAGGTTACCATTGATAAGAAAGAAATGATATCTGAGATTAAAAGGATAAAGGCAAGAAGGCTAGCTATCTAGCTGCTTGCAAAGATGAAGATACTGACACCGAACCAGATGATGACATAGAGATAGTATTTGTAGCTGTGAAGGATGATTTAGATGAAGATGAAAGGTATGAAGAAACTGCACTCATATCTAAGATTAGTAAGAATGATATCTGGATTATAGATAGTGGCTGCACTCACCATATGACTGGTGACAAAGAAAAGTTTAATACTTTTGAATACTATAATGGTGGTACAGTAAGAATGGGAAATGATACACCTTGTCAAATTGAAGGTAAATGAACAATAATGTTGACTAACCTGATTAAATGTGAAAATTCTTATTGGGTAAAAGGATTGAATTATAATCTGTTGAGTGTTTCTCAGCTGAATAATTCAGGTCACAAAGTAGCATTTGAGAACAAGAAGTCAAAGATCTTCAATGAATCAGGAAAACTGATTGGTACCGGTGAACAAACCAAAGGTAACTTATTATATCTGAATGATACTAATCCCACTTGCCTGATGACTAGGAACGAAGATATATGGTTGTGGCACAAAGGATTGTGTCATGTGAATTTTGACAACATGATGAAAATAAGCAGGAAAAGAAGTGTAAGAGGCTTACCAATGATGACAAAGCCAGACAACATCATGTGCAAAAATTGTCAAAATGGTAAAATGACAAAGTCTAGTTTCAAACTAAAAACCCATACATCTGATGGCATTCTAGAATTAGTCCATACTGATTTATCTGGACCTATGAGGACAAAGAGCTATTATGGGGATAGATATTTTATTCTCTTTGTTGATGATTATTCTAGAATGATGACAGTCATGTTTCTAAAAGAAAAATTTGAAGCATTCAAGACGTTTAAATGGTACAAGGCTATGGTAGAAAAATAGAGTGGTAAGGATCTCAAATGTTTAAGATCAGATAGAAGAGGAGAATTTATATCAGATGAATTCACTAATTTTTGTAATGAGCATGGTATAAAAAGATAGATTTCTGCACCAAGAACACCACAACAAAATGGGAGTGCTAAGAGAAGGAACAAATCAATAATTGATTGTGCAAGAACACTGATGATAGAGAAGGACATCACCCAGATCTTCTGGAGGGAAGGTGTTAGCATTTTTGTCTATACACTTAACAAAGTACAATTGAAAAAGGACTCAAAGAAGACTCCTTATGAGCTATGGTATGGTAAAACACCCAACATAAGTTACTTCAAAATATTTCACAGTCAATGTTATATCTTAAAAGATAATAGAAATGGAAATATTGACGCCAAAAGTGATGAAGGTATTTTTCTGGGGTATTCTACCAAGAGCAAATCTTTTAAATGTCTAATCAAGGCTTCTAAAAAAATAGTTGAAAGTGCAAATGTGAATATTGATGAATTTGCAGAAAAGAATGAACTGGAAAGAAAAAAAGAACCAGAGGACTACAAAAAGTTTGTATACTATGAAGAACCCATAACTCTACCCGAGAAACAGTGCTTAAATCCAGAACAACAGAATGTTGCAACTGACAGACAGGATGCTATTACCGACGGTCAGGATAATGATCAAAATGATGTGCAAGGTAATGAAGATCAAACTGATACACAAAGAGCTATACCTGTACTTGCAAGTTATGTAAGAAGGAACCATCTAGAGGACCAGATCATAGGAGATAAGAAAGCTGGTACAAGAATAAGAAGTAAGTCTTTAAACTCAAATTGCTTAATTTGTGAGTTTGAGCCAAAATCTGTCAATGTTGCACTAGCTAATGAAGAATGGATAAGTGCTATAAATGATGAGATTGAACAAATTGAGAAGAAAAAGACATGGTCACTTGTGCCAAGACTAGATGAAAAGAATGTCATCAGTACAAAATGGATATTCAGGAACAAACTGAATGAGAATGGAGAAGTGACAAGGAACAAAGTAAGAATAGTATGCAAGGGGTATGCACAAGAGGAAGGTATAGACTATGGAGAAACCTTTGTGCACCCGTTGCTAGGATAGAAGGAGTAAGAATTCTACTTGCTTATTCTGCATACAAAGGATTCAAAGTATATCAAATGGATGTCAAGTCAGCATTCCTAAATAGAATACTTGAAGAAGGGGTATACATTGAGCAACCAGAAGGGTTTGTGGATCCAGACAAGAAGAACTGTTGGAAATATTCAGGACTAACAGAGTTACTGAGAGGGGAGGGGTGAATCAGTAACTCTTAAAACTTTTATTATATTTCTGCACTTGTATCTACTTAACCATTCATTCATCTGATCTACTGCA
>MU228233.1:2072953-2082988 GCA_018584345.1 Thuja plicata
ACTGACTTCTCGGTTATCTTCAGTCTGATGACTCGGTGACTACCGTCTGCTCGGTAACTGCTGTTCTTCTCATGTGCTCGGTAACTGCCTTACTGCTCGGTTTGAACTATTTGATCTGTGATCTTTATTGAATGCTCGGTAACTGCTGTAGACTGAGTGATGAGCTCGGTAAGCACTTCAAAACTGAATAAGTGTTTTCACTAAGTGCATTCACTGATGCCAAATGTATCATTATTCCAACAAAGAACATGGTATGTAGACTTCACAAAGCCTTGTATGGATTGAAACAAGCTCCCAGAGCCTAGTATGAATGACTTCATTCCTATCTAATTAGTATTGGATTCATGAGGACTAGTGAGAACAGTAATCTATATTTGAAAGAAGATAATAATGCTAACACTTTGATTGCTGAAATAATGTTTGATGACATCATATTTGGAGGCAATGATATGCTATGAAAATCATTTTCTGATGAGATGAGAAAAGAGTTTGAGATGTCTATGCTTGGAGAGATCAAGTTCTTTCTTGGTCTACAGATCATTCAACAAAGTGAAGGTATTTTCATTACACAGTCCAAATACATCAAAGAAGTCCTAAAAATATTCAAGATGGAAGATTCCAAACCTCTTGGAACACCGATGGCAACTAGATGAAAATTAACAAAGGAAGACAAGACAAAAGAGGTCAATCAGAATCTGTACAGATCAATGATAGGAAAACTCATGTATGTTGTACACACTAGACCAGATACTGCACATGCAGTGGGAATTGTTGCTAGATTTTTTGCTAACCCAAAGGAATCAAATATAACTATTGTGAAAAGAATTCTAAGATATTTGAAGAATACTGAGGAATTTGGCTTATTGAATAGAAGAGAAGGCAAATTTGAACTAAAAGTGTTCACCGACATTGATTGGGCTAGAAATCTTGATGACCGAAAGAGCACAACTAGAGGAGCATTCTTTATGGGTGACAAACTTGTCACATGGATTAGTAAGAAGCAAGGATGCATCTCTCAGTCTACTGCAAAAGAAGAATATGTTGCTGCTATTGCAAAATACTCAAATATTGCATGGATCAAACAATTACTGGAAGGTATGCATATGAAGATCAAAGAACTAGTGATTATTTATTGTGATAACACTAGTGCAATAAAAATTTCAAGAATCCAGTCATGCATGCAAAGACTAAACACATTGCCATCAAGTATCATTATTTAAGAGAACAAGTTCAAGAAAAAGAGGTGATACTTGAATATATGCAATCAAAATAAAAAATGGCTGATATTTTCACCAAGCCACTACCCAAGGATACATTTGAGTACCTAAGAAAGAAACTAGGGGCCAAACCCATGTCTACCAGTCAGTAAAAGGACTGAAGGCTACATCAGCCATATATTATCAGAATATCATTCATCATCGAGGCAAGCAGAAAATGAACTTCAAAGCTACATCTATATACAGAAAGGTATATATCAGAACTGAGAAATAGAACATATTGTTCTATTGATGATGGATAAGGGAAATTCAAGGAATATATTATGGATAGAAGAAATTTTTTTAACATGAATGTCAGATATTTGTAAAATATTTGTTTGGCATTGTTGTCAAAGGGAGAGAATGTATCCATATTATCATCAGAAACTATTCATTATCAGATTAGTCCAAACAGGGAGAGATCATATCCATAGGGAGATAATTTGTATAAAAGATAGTGACATCAAAGAAGAAGAATAGTCAAAAGAGAGAAATTGACACAAACAAAGGACACAACACATCAGAAGAAGAAAAACAGAAAGCTGCAAGAATCAAATCTAAGCTAACACAGAGCTTACCGGTGGTCAGACATTTTTATCAGTTATCAAAAAAAATTGTTTGGTAATTTGATGAATCTCAACAATTGTATTTCATATTGTATTATAAATAGTATAGTGTGATAATATAGTATGTTGCCATCAATGGGAAAGGGAGAGATTGATGACATGTAACTGATTGAATGTTTGATAATGTTAAGTTGAAGATGATGCAAGACATTGAACCAGTTAATGGTTTGTATTGTCATTGATGTCAACTTGATATCATCTGTACAGTCATGTACATAATGCCAAAGACTTTAGAGAATCAATGGAACAGAGGTTATGCTTTCAACAATGCATAAAAGTCAAGTATTCACTAAGTGACAGACAACACCGATGGAGTGCACACCATCAGTAAAGATAGAGATAAAGTCACCGTGATGCCTGACAAGTAGAAGATAGTTTTGCCCAATGAGAAAGATCCAATGATACCTGATGGATGGAGATCCTGAAGCTAACTAAAGTTACATTGATAGAACTGGCAGTTGTCACCGATGACAAATAACAGAATTGACTGATAGAATAGAGAGATCAGAAAATGACAAAATATCTAGCTAGTAGAGCTTAAGGATAGACTAAACTGATTGTTTTATTTGTTTTATTCGACCATAGTTAAGCAATTGATTTATACAGTTGGCAAGAAGATAACTACAAGATAAATCAGGAGTTAAAGTCGTAAATCAAATTGGCTGTATTATTTTTCACGCCAAGAATCAAGAATTAAGGAATATCATGTCTATATAAGAGACTAGCATAATTCATTTCCACAAGCAATTAGATACACAGAAGGGAGTGAATAGAAAGAATACTTTGAAGAGAAAATGGTGAAGGATAAACTTCATACAGTCCTAATCAATCAAGCTAAGGGAGAGCTAAAGACTTCTATAGACACCGACAAATAGAAAAGCACAGTATCACAGAGCAGAAAGTGTGATGAACAAAGGAATTGAATTTACACATTGATTAGAGAGGTAATGTACATAAATAGATCTGAAAATCTGCAATTCAAGGTGGCATTAGAAACAGGTCATTGTGTTTCAGTTTAACCATTAAATAATTTAAGTCTCTTAACAGAGCATGACTTAACAGTCTTCTACAATTGAGGTATATCCTAACAGATTACCAAAAAGGTTGATTCATGATAGTAGCATTGGTCTTACCTAAAGCCTATTGACAGTCTAAGAAGGAGGTTGATTCAAGGATGGTAGTAAGATTAGCATAAAGCCTATTGACAGTCTAAGAAGAAGGCTAATTCAAGGATGGTAGCGTAGATGCCAGACACTAAGTGACAACCTATGTATAAAAATCCTCTAATAAGGTCGCACTTAATAGTGTTTTTGTAACCTTTAACAGGTTTGGCTCCTAACAGGGCTCACTTCAGAAGAGTGAAAATTTTGGGTACTGGTCCCAGTGGCTTTTTCCCTTAATAGGGTTTCCACGTTAAAATCCATGTGTTATGTGTGTATGGTTTATTACTTTATTGTTTTGCATTTCACATATGCATTTCTGGATTGATTGGTATACTCTGCATATTTACTGAGCATTGGTAAATAAGTTTTACTGCTTATCGGTAATCAAGGAGAGTAAGGACAGACAAGGAAAACCGATAGACAGTTAATTATTTCAAATTATTTCAATGCATGCATCTTGTAGGGACTTAATAATCTGAGGTGTATTGATTGGTGGATTAAAGTTTAAAAAATAAATTTTTGAGTCCACTAATTCACCCCCCCTCTCAGTTATTACTAAAATAGTACTCTTTTGCTAAGATCATCTACAACCTTTTTTCTAACCCCCTTCTTATTCTTTATAACAAATGTATAAGCCTTCAGTGATCCTTCCCACTTCATGTGCCTTTGGTTCAACTTTTCTTATCCACTCAGGAAACGTAAATCATGGTTATCAATGTAGACCAAAAACTCCCTAGGTAAATGGTAGTGTCTCCACTTCTTAATGGCTTGAACCATAGCATATAACTACAAATCATATGTGGAGTACTTTTGTTTAGGCTCATTTAACTTTTTAGAGAAGAAAGCCACAGGATGTCCTTCTTGGCTTAACAATGCTCCAATAGCCAGCTTTCTAGCATCACACTCTACCACAAAGATTTGATTGAAATTAGGGAACCTAAGAGTAGGTATCTATGCAATCCTTTTCTTTAACATTTCAAACCCTTGGTTTGCTTCCACTGTCGATTCAAACTTACACTTGATTCCACCTTTTATGGTGTTAAGTATAGGGGCACACACATGACTAAAATTTCTCACAAACTTCCTATAGTAGGAGGAAAATCCTAACATCCCCTATGGACCTAGGTGTAGGCCATTCCAAAATGAATTTAACTTTATAATGGTCCATCTTCATACATCCATTAGCAACCACAAAACCAGGGTAAACTAGTTCAATTTTGAGAAACTCACACTTTTCTTGATTTATCATCAAATTCTCTTGCTATAGCTTCCTTAAGACCATATCCAAATGCTTCAAGTGGTCCTCCTTGGACCTAATAAAGATCAAAATATCATCAAGGTAAACTATTACAAACTTACGAATGAGCACTTCATTCATGAGCCTCATGAATGTGCTAGGTGCATTACTTAGGCCAAAGGGCATTACTATCCACTCATACAGACCCTCATTGGTCTTAAAAGTCATCTTCCACTCATCACCAGGCCTCACTCTTATCTGATGATACCCTAAATTCATGTCCACCTTATAAAAGTAACAAGAACCTCCTCAATTTTCCATCAAATCTTCTATTCAGGGCATTAGGAACCTATATTTGATTGTGATCTTGTTTATAGCCCTAGAGTCCATAGACATCCTCCATTTTCCATCCTTCTTAGTTACAAGTACTATTAGCATAGCACATGGGCTCAAACTCTTCCTTATTAACCCCTTATCCAACAAATATTGAATCTATTTTCCTATCTCTGCATTCTGACTCGGTGTCATCTTATATGCTACTTTTCTAGGAAAATTTTCTCCAGGAATGAGGTCCATCTGATGACTCACTTCCCTCATAGGTGGTAATGCACTTTGGAAACCATTATCTACTATGTCATGGTACTTCTCTAGCAATTCTTGTATCTCTGGTGGAAAACTGATTTTCTCCTTAGTTTCATCCTTTGGTTTTATTACTACTACACAACTGACTCCTTTCTCCTTCTTCATGGCCTTTACAAACTCTTTCCCACTCAATAACATCATGCTTGTACCCACATGATTCTCTTCATTGGATTATTTCAATGGATCCATTTGGAACTTGTTTCCTAGCTTGGTGATGACATAATTATTCTTCTCTCCATCATGTATTGCTTTGACATCATACTGCCATGGATGTCCTATGAGTAGATGACATGCATCCATAGGCAGTATGTCACATATGACCTTGTCCTTATACTCTCCAATCTCAAAATCTACCAAGGTTTGTTCATCTACCACTATTTGTTGACCCTTACTCAACCATGAAACCTTATAGGGTGTGGTATGAGGTATCCTTCTCAACATTCAATTTGTCCACCATCTCTATGGATACTATATTCTCAGTGGATCTAGATTCCACTATCACTTTGCAAATCTTCCCATGAGACCTACAAGTTGTTTTAAACAAGTTCTCTCTCTGTGGTGGCTCTATAGTGCTAGGAACTTTCAACAAGGTTCTCCTTAACATCAAGTTCTCTCCATCCAATACTGGCCATGTCTTGGAGATGGGAGAAGTAACACTTTGAGTGTCATCCTCTTGTACCAATTGATTCCTTCTATCCCCCATTCAAGACAAGGAAGTCTTTTCAGGACACCTGCACATTGTGTGACCCATTTGGTTATAGTTATAGCATCTTCCAGTAAAAACTAAATTAGATCTCCCTTGGGGCTAGAACCTACCTCTTGGTGGTCCTCTACCTCTGTAGCCTCCCCTTTGGAAGGATACTCTATACCGGTTTCCTCCACCATTATCCATGGGCTGATTGTCTTGTTTATTAGGGCTCTATCCCCTACCAAAGTTACTCCTTCCCCTTTGGAACCCTCTATTATTGCTGCTACCTCTTCCCCTTTGATGGAAGTCATTCCTCCTTCTAGCCTTATCCTCTACTCTTAAGGCCAATTGGAAACATTTGTGCATACTGTCAGGAGCCATCATGTTGATCTCATCTTGAATCCCTTGTCCTAACCCATTAAGGTACCTGGCTACCTTCTCCATTTCATCTTCTTGTCTCCTAGCCCTTAGGCTCAGTTTATGGAACTCCTCTATGTAAGCACTCACTGACATTTCTTTTTGTCTTAGATTCTATAGCTTTTGGTATATTTGGATTTCATAATTAGTAGGCAAGAATTGTGCCCTCAATCTAATTTTCATCCTCTTCCAAGAAACAATATTTTTTCTTTCCACTGCTTAACCTCTCATCCTGCATCATGTTCCACTACACCAATGTTGATCCTTTGAGTCTATCCTTAGCATATTTGACTCTCTTCTCCTCTGAGACTTCTTTGTAATCAAATTGGTTGTCAATGGCTTCAAGCCAATCCAATAACTCTTCTCCATTCATGTTGTGATAGTAATATGGTATGTGTTCCATGATATCCTTGTTTAAATACTTAAAGGAATATAAGAATACCTTTTTCTCTTTGTCCATCTCTAGTTCTTTCCCTTTGTTTGATGACTCTTGTGTTTGAATTTCATCTCCATCGCTTTCATCTCCCCATTCTATGATCTCCTTTTTTCCCTTTGTCTCGGACACACTAGCTTTCTCCAAGAGGCCCTAAACCAATTCTACTATGACATCCCTACTCAATGCCTTATGAGGCATTCTATCAACCTCTTAACTCTCCTCCCCTTCAGACTTACACAATCTTCAAGCTATTCAGGCTCTGATACCACTCTGATGTAGAGGCCTTGACAATATAGAGCCTTTCCTCACTCCTAGGTGCTTGTTTGACCAATCCAACCATCCAATGGTTTTTCTTTTCTAGATCTTCCTCCTATTAGGATTTCCTATGCCCTCTCTTCCAAGTTCTCCTCAAAGGTATAGTTGGTTTTTACAAGACTCAAAGATTTCTAAGCTCAACTAGTCCAACTAGTTAATCAAAAGCTTAGTTTCCTCTAGTACAACTCTAGCTAGATTGCCTCTCCTCTACCTAGGATCTTCTCACACATTCACCAATACCCCTAACACACTTCTTGGCCCATTCTTGGTCATTCTGCATTGATCTCAATACTCCAAGACTCTTCACCAATCTAATTGGTCATTAATTCACTAGGAGGCCTAATTGCTCAACTCATAGTAGGTCTGTTTTCACTGATTTTGGTCAAATGCTCTGAAAATATCCAAATAATTTCACAATTTTTTTTAAAATATTCAAGACATCACCCAACACTATCAGAATCCAAAACCCAGACCTCTGAAAGCACCCAAAACCCCACTTTCTTGTAGGCCCTAGATTATAGCCTATTAATTAGGCCTCTGGACTAGTCAATATGAAATTTTTTTAAACATGTCTCCAACCTTTGATTCACCTCCTTCCACCTTTGAATCCTTTTAGGATACTATCTAGTGCATCTACAAATGCCACTGATTCTTTCCCAAAAGGTCATGGGTGCTTAATCAAATCCTTCCTTCTCCATGTAATGGCTCACCAGGTTTCACTAGTTAGCCATAGGGCTTGACTTCTAGACTATAAAAGCCATAGAAATAACCAAAAATAAAACCAAAAACCTTTTTATAGACCCTAACCCTAATTCTCCCATAGTTTCAAACAATTCCACCATAGGGATTTTAGGTTAGAGCTATTTCTAGCTAGGTAGCACTGTTTTGTCTCTGTCAGACTAGTGACCTCAAAAAATTGTAACTTAACACCTAATGAACTTCAAAACAAACTATCTATTGCTTATGGAAGCTGAAAGAAAACACTACAATAACATGGATCCTGATCACCTATGCCAATTTGTACACAACCGTACAGTAGCAAAGATACAGTGCATATTGCACAAATGTGGAGATAGTCATCCGTACAGAGGTGTCACAATTAAGTGTTTCAATCCAAAATATCATTAACCTATTAAAAGAATCAAATCCATGCTCATATACTGAGCATGGGGTAATTACATTATTTCTAACTACATTTTGTCAATTCTTGCCAAAGTTGCTCGAGCAACTTTTCAAAGTTGCTAGCAACATTTTGTATTTTGAGCATTTTGACCTTTTTTGTCAACTCGATGATTGATGTTAACTTCTAAGACCCTAAATAGGATATGTAGGGTCTTAAAACATACCTCTAACCCATATTTCCCTAAAATGGCAATATTTCACAATTTGAAGCGAAAATGTCCCAAAACACCAAAATACCTAATGAGCACTAATGTCCTAAAAATCATGAAGTAAACTATCATTGTATCCAACCCTTGGGTATTATTCAAACACACACACACAAACACCTACAACAACCCTAAACAACACAAAAACATGAAATAGAGAGGTGCCTTGCACCATTCAGGGGGTCTAGGTATTATATGGGATCCTAGAATACATTGACTGTAGCTAGTAAAATCTGGTGGGCAGGTAAGTTCAAAAGCTATAGAAGTAATATCTATTTCAACATTATTAATGTTTATGTCCCTACACCAAAAGTAGAAAAACTTTATGTTTGGAAAGAGATTAGTGATTATATGAACTTGGAACCTAAGTTTATTTTTATACTGGGGGTGGGATTTCAACGCAATATCAACCATGAATGAAAAAAAACTAGTGGTATTCAAACGGAATCCCAAGCTACAATATATTTTAAAAATTGGATCATGGGAAACTCCCTCATGGACATTCCAACTTCAAATGGACTATATACATGGAAAAATAGAAGGAAAGGATATAGCTATATTGCTGAATGACTAGATAGATTCTTTAATAGAGGTGATATTTGCAAAATAGACAGGGCTATTAAAACAACAATATTACCATTTGTTGGATCAGATCACTATCACATTCTACTTGAATTAACAGAACGATAGAAACCAATTACGTGTTCGTTTAAATGTGAAAACATGGTTTTTGGATGTGAGTTTTTTTGGAGAAAGTTAAACAATGGTGTCAAGAAGAGGCTTTTGAAGGATCTAAAATGTTCTATTTTGTCACAAAATTAAAAACATTATAAGAAAAAATAATTAAATCAAACAACGAAAGTTTTAAAAACATATTTAAGGAAAAGTTTGATAGTGAGGAAGAAATCGGGAAATTAAATACAAAAATTATAGAAATATGAAAGAAAGATGAAGAATACATTAAGGAAAAGGAATTATTAAATAAAAAAGAATATATTTTAGCAAAAGAAGAAACATTCTAGAAACAGAAATCGAGAGAGACCTTGTTAAACACTGGAGATAGGAATACTAGATTCTTTCATACCAGCACTTTAAATAGATGCAATGTAAACAAAATCACTATTTAATCCAAGATGATAGGGGTTTAGAGATCGAGTGTCCAACTCAAATTGCAGAAACTTATGTCAATTATTATTGGGTATGTGCAAGATCATGGGGGGCCAAACTATGCCCTTAACTGGCAATGAAAAATCAGCAAAATTAGGGTTAGTCAACTTGACGTGAAAATTTGAACTAGCTATCAACTTAATATCAAAAAGTTGTAAGAATAGAATCTTTAGGAAATTGAATTTAGTTTCTAAACTACTAGGCATTTTTTGAAAAAAAGTTAATATGATTGGTGAAAAGTATAGTTTTCAATGCAGCAGTACAAAAATTTCAGGAAAAAAAAAAGAAGTAGGTGTATGTCTGACCACCTTAATCATAATCAAATGAAATATTTTTTATAAGATTTTATATATAAGAAATAGACTCCTCCCCGGATGTGACGCATATTTTTGTGTAATTTTATGCTAAAAAAATATTTAATTATGAATTATTTGCTACAACATTTTTAGAATAAAAAAACTCCCATGTCTGACCACCTTAACTCATTGAAAAATTTACCAAATTCAAAAAAATAAAAAAATTTCTTATAGTAGGCGAAGCATAGAATGTGATACATTTTTGGGTTTTCAAAAATGTTATACCGTCTGAAAGTTATAGCCATTTTTCAATCAGTATATAAATCAACACTTTAGAGGTAACTCAATTGGAAAATAACTAATAATTACTTATTGAATTCAAAATTTGACAGCAATTATATCGA
>MU228233.1:2092464-2105456 GCA_018584345.1 Thuja plicata
ATATATGTGTGTATATATATATATATTCACAATCATATAAGCATATCACTATATATAGACATATACACATTAATAGAAATATATAAACACATAAAAATACAAATTAATAGATATCTACGAATAGACACTTAAGTTTAAAAACAAAATACACAAATAGAAAAATTAATTGACACAGATAGATATAATTATACATACACCGATTTGAATGTACAAATACAATGATATATACAAATACATAAATATTCATTTATATATCAATTTACTTTAGAATATATACATAATGCATACATATACACATCTAAATATGAATACATTAACATATTTATATATTAACAAACTTATATGTAGAAAATATAAAAGAAGACATATAAAATAATCAATAAACATAATAGCTTATAATCTTTAAGTTCTCAAATCTACCCAGTATAGACACAGATATACAATTGGATAGAAATATGACTAGATAAATTTTATAATATAAACATACATCACTATAGACTTCCTCTAGTATTAAAAGATAAGTAATCCCCAGATACATTGATTGACAATGTGACTCTAAGTATGCTTGTCATAATATAGGGTTAGTCTGGAGAATAGGAAAAATGTAGGAATTACCTTAAAAGATACAAGTGCCCACTAATCCTATATATTTTCATCATCAAGTTTACCTACCTCTCAGTTATAGAATCCTCAATAAGTTTCCTACTATCCTCCACCATAGATCATCATTAGTTAATCATAAATCTAAAGAAATATAGAAAGTTCTACCCTATTCTAGATGTCACCTTGTGAATCGAGGCTTGGTTTTCCTATTTCCCTTGTTTCTTAGTCACGGCCTCTGGTTCTTTTTGGTTTAGCTTCTTTGACCTCAATCTGTCAAAGCCCTTTAATATGGAGACCACTATCTCTCTGTACCATAAATCTGAAGAGAGAAAAATGGCTTTTGTGGGACAAGTCAAGCTTGGACAATGGGGAAGTATACTTAAGAAGACTGATGACACTACCAAGCTAGCAGCGAAGAGAATCACTGGTGAAAGTGGTCTGGACTACAACAAAAGTTGACGAACTAATGGGGATATAATTAGTATCTTCATTGCCATTGCATTTAGAGCTAAGATCAAACATTGGCACATTAAGAACCTATGTGTCTCTCTGTGTGATAGTACAAGGCTGAAAGGAATTGAGAATGTGGTATAAAATATCAACTACCGATTGGAAATTCCCCATCCAGAGGACTGTATGTCTTGGCGTGTAGGAAGTTTAAGATTCAGTAACGTTCAAAAAAGACCTATCCTTTACATAAAGGATGAAGTGGCCTTTGATAAGCTTTGGCTAGATATGGTTAGGCTCTTTCATTTCCTATTAAGGTGGCACAATATTATTGAAGATAATATCAACTCAGAAGATGTATTATTTACTTCAATGGGTGCGAAGGTTCCTTCTTTTGTAGTACTTAAGGACCGCAATAGTTACGTGGTTTGCCTCCCTTTTCTCTGTAAAACAACAAGACCAAAGTATGCTAAGCGATCTAAGACAAAAATAGAGGAATCCTTCATGGGCCTCAATGATTATTTGGATGAAGACATCCTTATCATTGAACCCTACATCACAACATCCTTAAGAACTATCTAGATGCTCTTTTTTGGTGTACCTGGTTGGTTAGTTAAAGGTGTTTAGGGTTTCTAGATAGAATACCACTTCCCTCCTATCTTAAGCTCAAGAGTTATCTTCTGTTGACTTGTATTGAATTAACATGTTCTCTCTCATATAGGTAGTTGTAGGTTTGATAACTATATTGTATTAATCTCATTCTCAGATAGACTCTTATTAGTTTATGAAATTTTGGTAGGTTGCTCTAAGAAATTGAAATATCCCAATATGTAAATACTTCTCTAAACATAATAAGTAAAATTATACTATTAATGGATTCATAGTAATAGGTAATGATTTTGATCAAATTGTTAATTTAAATAGAAAATAATAGAATCAGTCCTAGTTTAGTTTAAAATGTTTAGCAATATTATTCCCTTGTAATCAGGAACAGTTAGCATTGTTGATTAATTTAGGAAATTTTGATTTATCTTGCTAACATTTTATAGAATGATTACTATAAAAAATCTATAGACCTAATTAGAAAATGGAAAGTTTGAAAATTTTAAGCTCCTTTGCTGAGTTCAAAAGTATTTTCTCGCTAGTCACACCAAAACTCAATTCCTCACCAGCCTCTGTTAGCATGACTACCCCTATCAAAATCATCTGCAACAGACACCAAATTGCATTTGAGGGAATCGTCATGACCAAGCACCTTAAAATGATAATGTTAGATAACCATTCTCTCACTCTCAAAGCTGTCTACCAAATTTTAGGACCCGATTTCATTACTAAAGATGACCAGTATAGATTTTATACCGACATCACATCCATGTTTGTTGCAATAATTCTTTACTGGGGTATTGAAAAACATGTGATTAGGAGGCTATGTAATAGAATCTTCAAATGTAGATTTTTGGGTAATCTGGATAAGACCTTACAAAATGTCATTGAATATTTATCTATCCCTCACCCCTGATTCTTGGATACACCTTCTATCAATGTGCGACCTATTCCATCTAAACCGATAGTATCATTCGATGACCTTGGTGCTACCAACGAAAGAGAATCCATCACCAAGAATAATATTGAATTCCTAATGATATATATGCACATTAAGAAACCAATGTTGGATAATTGGTTCTATGAGTACTGGCACTTGGATGAGGTGGGTGACATCGACATGGATTACTTTAGCGAATCTAAATCAAAGAATCTAGTAGAAATGTGGCTGGAAGAAGGGGGTCAAAGAGAGAAGAAGAAACAAAGGATTTATGACTCTCCTAACTCTAGAACCTACACCAAGTAGATGTACCTTGGTTCTCACTCCTTTTACAATATTCTAGGGATCTTTCATGGCTCTTTGCCCTGCTCTTCTTTCATCAAACATCTTGAATTATCTTTTATACTGGGATATACTTCAAGCCAAAGTTAATATGCAAATATTATCATTAATTAGAACTCAATTAAATTTGTTTTATCTCTGTATTTATATGCCTGAATTATCACGGGTCACTTCTTCATAACACACTTGAATTACTTGGTATAAGATTCTCCCTTTTTATAGCCTCTCTGACTAGATTCTTGAGGTTTGTAATTTTTCAAGCACCTTACAAACATGGGTTACATTTCCTTCACTACAATTCAGGGTAGGAATAACCTATTTTTAGTTTCCTAGCCTTATGTATATCTCATGACCCCTAGCATAGTTTTCAGCTAAGCCTCTTTCCTGTTCCTTGGCAATATAGGTCTGTCAACACTATTTTTAAGTGTTTAAAGGATTTATAATAAGAGACATCTATGTGATCATCGGTAAGATACATCTCATATATTTCTGAGTACCCTAGATATTTTAGAAAGTGCCCTCTTGAGGTATTATCATTATGTTTTTGTTTGTCTTAAAATTTGGCAGCAAGTTAATATTAAACAGATAAGGTATGTTTGTGGAATCTTTAATTTTGAAGTCTACATAGAAAATGTTCTCTCTAGACTTCAGGTTGGGGATTCCACAACATGAATCTCACTAGTCTCTCTTCCTTTTATTGATTCTGACATGGTTTGGGGTTATTTTCCCCCTTTCATTTTATTGTTTTGAGTTTATAATGGGTAACAGTGCAGCTTACTGATAATCTCTTTACTTTTCATAGTGATATTGTAGTTTGTAGAAAAATTAATGGATTATTGTATGTCTGAATTGTATGATTTATAAAGTTTTTTATTCAGGTGAAAAATCATTTATATATATAAAAATATATATAAATATGTGTATCCACGACCATATACAAATTTTTTGAAAATGCTTTTGCTTATGCCTATTCATAGACACATTCACACAAATATATATACAAATATATAAATATGTCCATACATACATACATATATATATATATATATATATATATATACACACACACACAAATATAAAGACATAAATATACATTTTTTCAAATATATATCAGCTGTTAGATATTTCATTGAAATATTAATGATATTGTTATCAGAAACACTCTTACCTCAATAGATCCCTAGAATTTCTATTTACTTTAAACCAACTGGCAGAAACAAAGTTCATACATGGATAACTACCTCAAAAATGTGATGAAGCACCCCTATGATTATGAAATTAACGAAGGGCATAGTAAACTGATGTCTTCTTTATCTTTCTTCATTAACATAAATACATGGGCTATGAACAAGTATATTCTAAGGAAAATCTTTACCCAGACATGTTATTTTCTCCCTCCCCCTTTTTCGAGTTCATAATGGTTTAATAGTGCAACATACTGATAATCACTTTACTTTTCATAGCGATATAGTAGATTTGTACATAAATTAATGGAGTATTGTATGTCTTAAATGTATGATTCATAAAGGTTTTTATTCAGGCATAAAAGCAGTCATATATATATATATATATATGTACGAATAAATATAAACATGTTTTGATGACATGTAACTGATTGAATGTTTGAAGATGTTAAGTTGATAACCGAAATGCAGAAGGATAATTCAAGACATTAAATGAGTTAATGGATTTTATTGTCATTGATGTCAACTTGATATAATCTAGTCAGTTATAATCAAAGTGTCAAAGACTTTAGAGGATCAGAGCGATAAAGATTATGCTTTCTGTAATGCATAAAAGACAAGCATTCACATTGTGACTACAAACACCGACGGTCAGTGGAACCCAATGGATAGAGATCACCGACAGTCAAGTCAGAGAGATGCTCAAGCAAGAAAACCGGTGAGCAGAATCACAAGCAAACCCAACAGCCAGAAACATAGTACAAACCAATGGAGAAGCCCGAGGAGAACTGGGGTGTTGACCGACGCTATCAAAGAGTTAAAACCAAAAATAACAGGAGTTCAAAAATAAAAAAATATCTAGCTCGTAGAGCTAAATATAGAGTTAACTGGGAGTTATCATTTTTTTTATTAATGAGATAAGACATAGATAAGTGATTGATTTAAAGAAGATTTGTCTAGTTGGCAAGAAGATCTTAGTGAGATAAAATAGGAGTTTTTTCTTTAAATCTGATTGGTGAGAATTATGGATCACGCCTAGATAAAGAAGATCAAGAACCTAACAATGGTGATATCATGTTTATTTAAGAGACAACTCAATTCATTACGAATTGTTGTGAGGGTGAAGGAATAAACTAGAGGATGCTGAAGAGAAATTGATGAAGAGAAACTTCATACAGTGCTGATCAACAAGCTAAAGAAAGAGCTAAATAATTCTGTAGACACTGAGCAACAAAGCACAACATCACCAAGTAGAATCAAAGTGGAGCAAAGATATAAACAGAGTTATATTGATCATAGTAGTTTGTGATATTACAATAGATCTAAAAATCTGCAAGTATAGTTGTATATGTAAACAAATAATACTATTTCAATTTAACCATTGATTCATAAAGTCTCTTAAGCGAGTAGGATTTAAAGATCCTTTCTATATTGAGATACTTCCAATGGAGTATCAAAAAGTTTGGTCATGAAGATAGCATGAGATGCTAGATACCTATTGACAGGCCAAGTGAGTGTTTGATCAAGGATGGTACTATAGAGATGCCTGATATCAAGTGACAGACTAAAATTTTAAATCCTCTAAAAAGGTCACACCTAACAGTGTGTTTTTAACCTTTAACAAGGTTGGCTCTTCACCGAGCTCACTTCAGAAGAGTGAAAATTTTGGGTTACTGGCCCCAAGTGGTTTTTCCCTTAACAAGGTTTCCACATTAAAAATTCATGTGTCAATGTGTTTATGAGTCGTTACTTTAGCGTTTCTAATTACACTTAACTTAATTGGATGGATAGGTATACTATAGATAATTTACTGTGTTTCAGTAAATTGATAGACTACTAATCAGTAAATCTACAGTAGAAGGTTTTACAAAGCATTCTGAGGAGTATTAAATTGATATAAGTATTTGGAGGCATTCATATTATAGGACTGAAGATAACTAGAGGTATAATTTTGTGGTATTAAGTTCTAAGGGTTGATTATTGGAATATTTTGGAGGCTAATGATTCACCCCCCTCTCAGCTATTACTAACAATTGGTATCAGAGCTTGTGTGCTTAGAAAAGGAGTTTAACAACTCAAGAAAAAGATCACAAGATGAATAGACAAGATGTGCCAAGGTTGAATAAAGACAACTTTGCATCATGGCAAAGCAGAAAAAGAATCCGCCTATCAGGTATTGGAAATGATATTGTTCAATACTTACATATTGAAGATGTGTCACATATAGTACCTCATACTCTTGAGAAATTAAGAGTCAAGAATGAGCATAACTGCATGATGATAGAAATTGCATCATCAGTCTCCGATTCTAAGTTTGAAGATGTCAAAATCTGCACCTCTGCAATAAAAATGTGGGATAAGTTGAAGCTTGTAAATGGAGGAGATGCCAATGTACTCAGAGAAAAGGCATAAAGCCTAAGAGGGAGGTTTGATGACCTTAGGATGAAAGAAGGAGAAAACATTACTCATTATAGCTACAGAATCAAAGAGGTAGTAAATGCTATCCCAGGAGTTGGAGGTGTGCTTGAAGAGGAGACTGTGGTAAGAAAAATATTAAGAACCTTATTGCCTGTTTATGCTATTAGAGTTTTGGCTATTCAAGAAATGAGAGAAATTGAAAACAATATAGTTACTCTAGATAGTCTGTTTGGTAGACTAATTTCATTTGAGATGAATAAATTTTACAATAGTGTCTTACCTTCCATATAATCTACATTCAAATCTTCTCTAAAGATAAGTAACTCAAGTTATATACATGTTGTTAGAAATGATAGTGACAATGATAATGATGATCAAGGAATTAATGAGATTGAAACACTTATGGCTATAAGATTGTAGAGAGGCAAAGGAAGATACAAAGGTAAATTACCACTTCTATATTTCAATTGTAAAGAGGTTGGACACTTAGCTGCAAGATGTCCAAACTGAAAAAAAGATGACAAAGGAAATGAAAAACCTTATGAGAAGAAGTTTGATAAAGGTGAAAATAGAGTATACTGGAGCAACCGACAATCTCACAAGAGAGATACCTGAGACTACAAGGACAAAGGGAAGAAAGCTTATTACCTAGCTGAGAGAAGAGCTGATGATAGTGATACTGAATCAGAAGGAGACATCGAGATGGTATTTGTAGCCATGAAGGATGATTCAGATGAAGATGAAGAAAGGTATGTAGAAACTGCACTTATATATAAAGTTAGTAAAAATGATTTCTGGATCATAGATAGTGGCTGTACTCACCATATGACTAGTGATAAATAAATGTTTGAGAGTTTTGAATAATATAATAGTGGTTCAGTGAGAATGGGTAACGATACACCTTGTCTAGTTGAAGGTAAAGGAACCGTAATATTGAATAACTTCATAAAATGTGAAAATGGTTATTGGGTTAAAGGACAGAATTACAATTTGTTAAGTTTTTCTTAGTTGAACAATTTAGGTCATAGAGTAGCATTTGAAAATAAGAAAGAAAAGATATTCAATGAATTAGGAAGGTTGATTGGTACCAGTGGGAAGACAAAAGTTAACCTTTTCTATCTTGATGACACTAACACCACTTGTTTGATGGCTAGAAATGAAGAATTATGGTTGTGGCACAAAAGATTGTGTCATGTGAACTTTGAAAACATGATAAATATAAGAAACAAAAGGAATTTTAGAGGCTTACCAACAATGACTAAGCCCAAGCATATCATGTGCAAGAATTGTCAAAAAGGTAAGATGACAAAGTCTAGTTTCAAGAGAAAAACACATACATCTACTGCAATTCTAGAATTAGTCCATACAGATCTATGTGGACAAATGAGAACAAAGAGCTACTATGGAGATAGGTATTTCATTCTCTTAGTTGATGATTTCTCTAGAATGATGACAGTCATGTTTTCAAAAGATAAATCAGAAGCATTAAATATGTTTAAATGGTACAAAGAAATGGTAGAAAAATAAAGTGAAAATAAATTGAAATGCTTAAGGTCAGATAGAGGAGGGGAATTTACTTCAAAATAATTCACTGACTATTGCAATGAGCATAGAATTAAGAGACATGTTTATGCACCAATGACACTACAACAAAATGGAATTTCTAAGAGGAGAAATAGATTAATTGTTGATTGTGCAAGAAAATTGATGATTGAGAATAACATCACTCAAAAATTTTGGAGGGAAGCTATCGGTACTACTGTCTACACACTAAATCGAGTACAATTGAAGAAGGACATGAAGAAGACACCCTATGAGCTTTGGTATGGTCATACACCCAATATAAGTTACTTCACAATCTTAGGTAGTAAATGTTATATATTGAAGAATGATAGAAATGGAAAAATTCACTGCAAAAGTGAAGAAGGTATCTTCCTAGGGTATTCAACCAAAAGAAAAGCTTATAAATGTCTTAACAAGTCATCTAACAAAATCATTGAAAGTGCAAGTGTAAAAATAGATGAATTTGCAGAAAAAAAATGACAAGGAAAGAAAAAAGGAACTGGAGGACTACAAAAGGTTTGTTTATACATAACCTAACACTCTACCCAAGCAATAGTATGTCTCTCCCAAATATCTAATCATTGCACCTGAGCATCAGGTTGTAATTACTGACGATCAGGAAAATACTCAAGATGATGTTTCAAACAATGGAGATGAAAATGAAGGTGAAGAAGATAATTAGAATGATGAACACATAACTAAACTGAAACTTTAAAAGTATGTCAAAATGCATAATCCACAGAACCAAATCATAGGAGACAAGAAGGCTGGAACAGAAACAAGAAGTAAGTCACTTAACACCAGATATTTACTTTGTGATTTTGAGCCTAAATCTATTTATATGCACTTGAGAATGAAGAATAGGTCAGTGCTATGAATGAAGAGATAGCACAGATTGAGAAGAACAATACATGGACACTAGTACCAATCCCAGATGACAAGAATGTCATGATTACCAAATGGATATTCAAAAACAAGCTGAATGAGAATGTAGAAGTCACTAGAAACAAAGCAAGATTAGTATGCAAGGGATATGCTCAAGAAGAAGGTATTAATTATGGTGAAACTTTTGCACCTGTTGCTAGACTATAAGGGGTTAGAATCTTACTTTCTTATGCTACATTTAAAGTATTCAAGGTATACCAAATGGATGTCAAATCTGCATTCCTAAATAGAATATGAGAAGAAGAGGTATATATTGAACAACCAGAAGGGTTTGTTAATCTAGACAAGAAAAACATGGTATGTAGACTACACAAAGCCTTGTAAGGATTGAAAGAAGCACCAAGAGCCTGGTATGAAAGACTTCACTCATATCTCATTAGCATAACAATTTTTAGAACAAGTGACAATAACAATCTATACTTAAAAGAAGATACCGATGGTAATAGTCTGATTGCTAAAAATTTTGTTGATGATATCATTTTTGGAGGGAATGAATTGTTATGTAAATCCTTTACTAATGAAATGAGAAAGGAAATTGAAATGTCTATGTTTGGAGAGATCAAATTATTTCTTGGTCTTTAGATTCTTCAACAAAATGCAGGCATTTACATCACTCAGTCAAAATACATCAAGGAAGTGCTGAAGATATTCAAGATGGAAAATTCCAAACTAGTTGGAACACCCATGGCTACTAGATGCAAGCTGACAAAGGAAGACAAGAAAAATGAGGTAAATCAAACCTTATATAGATCAATAATTGGAAAATTGATGTATCTTGTTCACACTAGACCAAATATAGCACATGTAGTGGGGATAGTTGCAAGATTCTCTGCTAATCCCAAAGAATCACGTATGATTTCTATCAAAATAATTTTGAGGTATCTAAATAACACCGAGGACTATGGCTTATGGTACAAAATAGAAGGAAAATTTGAGCTACAAGTCTATATAGATGCTTATTGGGCTGGAAACAATGATGACTAAAAGATCACAACTGGAGGAGCATTTTTCATGGGTGACAAACTTGTCACTTGGATAGGCAAGAAGCAAGGATGCATCTCTAAGTCCACTACACAAGTAGAGTATGTGGGTGCTACTGCAAATTGCTTAAATTTTGCATTGTTCAAAGAATTACTAGAAAGTATGCATATGAAGATCCTTGAGCTAGTAATTATCTATTGTGATAATAACAGTGCAATAAACATTTATAAGAATCCAGTCATGCATGCTAAGACTAAGAATATTGCTATCAAGTATCACTATCTGAGAGAACAACTACAAGAAAAAGAAGTGACACTAGAATATGTTCAATCAAAGTAACAGTTAGCTGACATATTCACCAAGCCATTATCGAAGGATACATTTAAGTATCTAAGACAAAAACTAGAGGTTCAACCCTTGTCTATCGGTCACTAATCTGACTAGGAGGTTGCATCAGCCTATACTGCATCTGAAGATCAGTCATGTTGATGCAAACACTGAAATGAAAATAAATCGATACATCTGTATATTACAAGGTACATATGTGTACCAAAAATCAGACATTGTATTGCTAATGGATAGGGAAATTCAAGGAATATATTATGCAAAGAGATGGACGATGATATAGATGATAAAATAAGGAGAAGTTTTTTTTTGGCATTGTTGTCAAAGGGAGAGAAATATCTCATTATCATACAAAAGGGAGAATTATCATCAAGGAGAGATGTGCTTTATCATACAAATGGAGAGATGATCTCCATATCACATAAAGGAGAGATGTGATAAAAGGAGAGATTATATTAGTATCCATGAAGAGAATTTCCTGAGAGTCAGAAATGAAGAGTTAACCAATATTCTAAGGGAGAGAATTTTATTACATATGAAATATCCATCTAAGGGAGAGAGAAGTAACTAAGGGAGAGAGTTCAGACAAAAAGAAAGAATGGTGTCAAAGGAAAAATAGATTATAAATAAGAGGAACATTCAAGGTAGAGGACATATCAGAACAGAGATATCAGATGATATATCTATCCAGTGAAGGGATTAAAGGTTGAAGACAACCACTCAGCATGAAACAAATCTAACCTATTTTTTGAGCTTACCGAGAGCTACACATTTGTAATAGTTCTATTAGAAAAGCTTGATGAAACTGTATATTTCATGTTGTATTAGTGATAGAATAATATGATAATGTAGTATATTTCCATCAATGCCAAAGGGAGAGATCGATGACATGTAACTAACTGAATGTTTGAAGATGTTAAGTTGATAACCAAAATACAGAAGGATAATGCAAGACATTAAATCAGTTAATGGATTGTACTGTCATTGATGTCAACTTAATATAATCTAATCGGTTATAATCGAAGTGTCAAAGACTTCAGAGAATCAGAGAGATAAAGATTATAATTTCTGTAATGCATAAAAGGCAAGCATTCCCATTGTGACTACAAATATCAATGGTCAGTGGAACCCAATGGATACGGATCACTGACATTCAAGTCACAGTGATGCCCGAGAAAGAAAATTGAAAAGCAGAATCACAAGCAAACCTGACGACCAGAAACATAGTGCAAACCAATGGAGAAGACCGAGGAGAACTGGAGTTTTGACCGACACCATCAAAGAGCTAAAACCATAAATAATTGGAGTTCACAAATGAAAAAATATCTAGCTGGCAGAGCTAAATATAGAGTTAACTGGGACTTATCATTGTTTTCATCGACAATATAAGACAGAGATTAGTGATTGATTTAAAGCTGATTTGTCTAGTTGGCAAGAAGATCTCAGTGAGATAAAACATGAGTTTTTGCTTTGAATCTGGTTGGTGAGAATTGTGGATCACACCAAGATCAAGAAGATCAAGAACCTAACAACGGTGATATCATGTCTATTTAAGAGCCAACTCAATTCATTACGAATTGGTGTGAGGGTGAAGGAATAAATAAGAGGATGTTGAAGGGAAATTGATGAAGAGAAACTTCATATAGTGTTGATCAACAATCTAAGGAAAGAGCTAAAGAATTTTGTAGACACCAAGAAATAGAGCACAACATCACCGAGTAAAATCAAAGTGGAGCAAAGGTATCAACAGAGTTATATTGATCAGAATAGTTTGTGAGATTACAATAGATCTAAAAATCTGCAAGTATAGTTGTATACGTGAATAGATCATACTATTTTAGTTTTACCATTGATTTAGAAAGTCTCTTAACTGAGTGGGATTTAAAGATCCTTTCTATATTGAGATGCATCCAATTGAGTATCAAAAATTTTGATCATGAAGATAGCATGAGATGCCAAATACCTATTGACAGGCCAAGTGAGTCTTTGATCAAGGATGGTAGCATAGAGATGCATGATATCAAGTTACAGACTAAAATTTTAAATCCTCTAACAAGGTCACACCTAATAGTGTGTTTGACACCTTTAACAGGGTTGGTTCTTCACTGATCTCACCTCAGAAGAGTGAAAATTTTGCGTTACCAGTCCCAAGTGGTTTTTCCTTTAACAGGGTTTCCATGTTAAAAATCTCCGTGTCAATGTGTTTATGAGTCATTACTTTAGTATTTTTCATTACACTTAACTTAATTGGATTGATCGATATACTCTAGATAATTTATTGTCTTTCGATAAATTGACAGACTGTTAATCGGTAAATCTACAGTAGAAGGTTTTACAAAGCATTCCGAGGAGTAGTAAATTGATATAAATATTTGGAGGTAGTCATCTTATAGGACTAAAGATAACTAGAGGCATAACTTTGTGGTATTAAGTTCTAAGGGTTGATTATTGGAATATTTTTTAGGCCACTGACTCACCCCCTCTCAGTTATTACTAACATATGTATCTATAGCCACATGTACAATTTTTACTGTAAATACATCTGCTTATACTTATTCATATACACACTCACACAAATATGTACTTATATATATACATGTATATATATATATACATGTATA
>MU228233.1:2106169-2139143 GCA_018584345.1 Thuja plicata
TATATATATATAGATGTACACATATATATATATGTACACACACACACACACACACACACACACACACACACACATATATATATATCAGCTATTTAAATATTTCACTAAATATTAATAATATCTTCATAAAAAATAGTCCTACTTCTACAAATCCCTAGAGTTGCTACTTTATTTAAACCAATTGACAGAAACAAAGATCAAACATGGTTAACTTACCTCAAAAGGGGATGCAACACTTCTTAGATTACAGAATTAATGAAGGGCACGATAAAGTGATGTATTCTCTTTTTTTATTCTTTTCCTTTGTTACTATAAATATGTGGGATATGAATAAGCTTAGTTTAAAGAAAAAAATGTATCTAGACAGAGTAAAACTATTTAGATATATAGTAAAATGACTAACCAAATAAAAATTTTAGATATGGTTTTCTGGAGTGGTGATATGTGTGTAGGAAACCGAGGGCTTTTAATAAGAAAAAAATTATATGTAATTTTATATAAAACACTTGAGAAAGTGTTTAAGGGTTTGTCCCAAAACCTTTGTACATGAAGGAATGCCTTCATATTTCACTATAATTGAGGGAAATCTATTAAAATTTATACATCGTACATATCTATCTGGACCTTGGGTCCCGGATGAGACTGGAGTTTTGCTTCTCCATTCTTTCCTACCAGTGCCCGCAGAGAATGGAGACATTTGTAAATTATTTTTATAAATAAAATATACGGGCTTTGACCTTTCACCGATAAAAAAAAAATAACTATAATATATATTACATTAGATTATACAAAAAAGGTTATATTCTGTATGTTAAGAAAACGTAGATGAATTACTTAAAGTATCATAATATTCAAATTATTGGTCAGCAAGAATAGAAATTAGTATATTGAACTTCCTAATTCCTTTCTTCAAGTCTATTATGATTTTAACACATCTTTCATCTTAGATCTCAATTTTGGATCTTCATGTCTACAAATACTTCACAATCTTATGATTCTCTCCAGTTCATCCTAAACATCTTTTTGGTTATAAATATTTTTTAAACAATCAGCAATGAGCTCCATCAAATTATTTTATGCCTCTACCTTTTTTTCCCACCATGAAAAGGTCAATCCCATCTCAACTAAACATGAGCTTGTTGTCTTTACACCACTTGTTATCTCCAGCAACACACTTCCAAAACTCTATATATTTTGTTTTGGACAAGGCCTCATTTGATACACTCTTTCTGAATTTTTTTTTTGAATTATAAGTATAATTAATTTTCAAACTTTATTTAAAATAAGATTAAAAAAAGTATAAATTTTTGTTAGCATAGAATTAACTTGTTCCAATCAAAATACAAATACCTATTTAGAAATTTGAATTAGTAATTGAAACCATTACGATATGAATACATTATTCTTTTCATTGTATTTACATTCTTAAAAAAAAATATTATTTTAATTTTTCTTACAATATCTAAGATCATGAAAGAAAACAACTTTAATATATTTTAAATAACATTAAATACAAACCCTCTTGAAAGAGAAATATTTCCCTAGAAGCATACACCTAAATCATGCATGATTATATAATTATCCACTTCTGATTATTTTTAGATCTAGCTAGATGCACACTTCCTGGCATAAATTCCATTACAACTGTGTTAATTAAAGATAACTTTTTCCTTTTTTTTCCTTTTTTTGTTCTTTTTTTTTTGGAATGGAAAAATCAACCAGAAGGAGCGAGAATGATGAAACTCAGTGGAGCGCGTATGTTCTGCAGTGGCCACCATTTTATTTTCCCTCTCCGTGGCTGTGTGTAGGGTATTGAGGGTGGGAGATGTTGGGGGAGTAAATTAAGTGCTCGTTGGGGTGTTCAAGTTTTGCTGCATGATAGAGATTTGGTGTGGGTTTGGTTTTTCCAATGGAATTTTGGTAGAGGTTTTCTTTAGATCATCTCTTTGCAACTCAGATGGATGCATGTGGCTTTTCCAATAGTTTGGTAGTTGATGGGGTTATGGCATTTGATGGATATTCTCCTAGGATGCATCTGTAGTCGATGGATTCATTCTATGTAGGAGAGAGCTAGAAGTTTTAAAAATATAATGGTTGTCTTCCACAGAGTCAAGATCACCTTGTCCTTGTTATTCCTCTAGAGGAAGTTATCAAAGATGTGGAGTATTGGACTAAGCATGCTTTGATCTACAAGTTTCTTGGGATCAAAATTTCTTTGTCGGCTCTTGAATCCTGGATCCATCATTCATGGAAAGTGGAAGGTCATATGAACATTATGTTGGTAGGGAACATCTATTTCTTTGTGGTGTTCTCTTTCATGTATGATTAGGATCAAGTTTTTTATTGTGGCCCATATTTTTACAATCGTGTGGGGATGTTTATCAAAAATTAGAAAATGGGGTTTGATTCTATAGAGGATCTCCCATTGCGGGTTCGTGTGTGGATTGTCCTGCCAAGACTTCCTCTAGAGTTTTTGAGAGAATAAATCCAGTTCCATATAAATTATTTTATTGGGAGGCCAACTACGATCTCACATAAATCCCTCAAAAAAAATCTTATTTCTTATGCCTACATTTGTGTTGAAATTGTTTTGAATAACCCATTTCCTGGCTCTTTGGAAATTTCCCTTCACTCTTCTTTATGGGTACAACAGTTAAACTATGAATCCTTACCTTTTCACTACCAAATATGTCATGAGTATGGGCACTTGCAGTGTCTGTTCCCTTAGTCTTCTAAGGGGCATGGTGGGGATTCTGGTGGGTCTTCTTCTTCCTTAGACTTAAAGATAGATAATGTAGTTAAGTGGGAAGCTCAGACTGATGGTGCAGGAAAAGGGAAATCTCAGACTGATAATGTAGGAAAAGGGAAAGCCAAGATGGATGCTCCAAACAAGGGAAAAAACCCAGCTAATGTAGCAGGACCTAATAAGGATGGTTTTATTCTTGCTAGAAACCAAGCTAAGGGGAGAGGATAAAAGAGGCCCTTTTTAGATCTATAATTAGATATAGGTTTTAATCGATTTGAAGTGCTACATAATATGGCCTTAGAGGAATGTATTCCTCTGGAAGTTTTATCTGGTACAATAGGCACATATGTGGGGATTCCTATCTAGGATTCTTATGTTGTGAGCAAGGATACATGTGTTCAGTTGATGACTGAGATCCTTATTGGCCCAGACTTTGGTGCCCTTTTGATTTACCCTATACAACAAGACAATGATATTCTATTGGAAAATTTGGTTAAAGATGCATTTGCATCTGGTAAGAGAAAGGGGTCTCCTCTTGTATTAGGCTTGATGCAAAGACCATTTAAGAAAGCCTTTTTTGTTACTCCTTAAAGAAGTGGCCACAAAAGGGATTAGGAAAAAATTAATCTTACAATGCATTTACTAGTAGAGTCAGGGGTTGTCAAACCCATGGAAGATCACTTTCTGCACTCTACTCAATGTCAATTCTCTCATGGAATGTTACGAGGTTGAATAGCATCCCTAGGCAGAAATCTATTCATGAGTTGGTGGTTGAACACTCTATGGACATCCTTTGTATTCAGGAGACTAAGCTGTCAGTGGATTCCATGTTCTAATTGAAGAAATTATTTTTCCATTAGCATGCAAAAGGAAAATAGTTTCAGAACCTTCGGTAAACCTACATTAAAAGACAGACTTTCAGGAACACCAAAAGTACAGATATCAAAGATCACCGAATGTGTGAAGTTAAAGAGACACCCAATGAGACAAATCTCTAGCGAAACCAAAAGAGAAAACATAGAGGAACTTGACAGACAGTTCAATCAAAGTAACACCGAAAGACATGCAAGCTGATTTCAGAGAAAACAAAGAATTAGACACCAAAAGTCAGTTACATCCCAAGAAAAGTAGATTTGACTTCCACGTCAGATAAAAAACTCATATTCTATTTATAGAGTCTTGAAATTTTTTAAAACCATTACTTAAGGGACAAGAAACTTTATTGTAATTGTTTTAATAAGTCTAACTGATTGAAAACATTCAAAGTAGGAGATCAAGGTCAAGTTGTAAACCTTTGATCATAGAGTTAAGTTTGTTCTATGTGAAACTTAATTAGGTCAATCTATGTTATAAATAAATGTTGTAATCATTCAATAAAAAAAGATGAGATGATGAATGTAGAAAACAAGCACATCTATGGATCAGACTGAGAGTTTCAAGAAGGAGAACAACAAAATATGATTATGGTTATCAAGAACCAAGAACAACTTGGCTACCGAGAAACAAAGGTATTATTCAATCACATTAGGTGATACATATATACATGTAATCTTGAATGGATCTGTAATCATAAATAGTAGATTGCATACACTCAGGTCAATGATTAATTTTCTAAAATTCTAACAAGTGAAGCAAAGTGTAAAAATCCTTTCAAGGAAGGTCGATTTAACATTCCTATTGTAAATATCTTAATCGAGTGCACACTAAATAGTGTTGCTAAAGCTCTTAATAGAGTATATATTAATAGGTCTCCACATAATACTCCTACCAAGGTAGATCATCAGAAGTGATCAAATTGTAAGCCTTAACCGGCCCCTTCCAATGTGTAGATAGTGAAGATTTTGTGGGTGCCATCCCCACTGCAGTTTTACATTCTTATAGAGATTTTATGCAATATCATATCATGAATTATGAGTCAATTACTTTCATGAATGTTTATATTAATGTTTACATGTTTGATTAAGTTAAACAATTGATATGTCTTATACAAAGATAGTATAGAACAGATGGTTGGATAAACAATTGATTACATAAAGGTCAAATGATAAAATAGATTAAAGTTTTAGAGGTACTGATTCACCCCTCCCCTCTTAGTACATGCTTCCCATTATTTCCAACAATTGGTATCAGAGATAGAACTCTTATTTGGAAAACCTTAAAGACTTAAGACAAAAGAGCATACAATAGAGAAGTACATACTTGACAAAAGTACTGAGAATCAGAAGCTATAAATTTAGATCTTCTATAAATAGTATAAAGAATCTAGAATCAAGATGAGATAGATGTTAGATGAAAGAAAGATTATGGAATCTCGCTATAATGAGACAAATTACCAAGAAGAAGAGATACCATATCTATTTGAGTCTTCAGGATCTACTACAAGCAAAGCATTAGATACATCAAAAGAAAGTATCACAAGATTAAATGAAATCAATCAACATCTGGCTGGACAAGTGAAATCTCTGCAAATCGGTCAAGAGAAAGATGGTAAGAATGATTGATGTCATGAACAATGCTAGAAAAGCTGAGCAAGACAGAACAATATCTATTGATGATAGAAGGAAGATTACTAAAAAGCTACAAGAGAAAGAGTCTGAAATACAGAGACTTATAGAACATCATCATGAGATTACAAATTGGATTATTCTTATTATTTAAGTGGAAAATAGAATGAATGTTGAACTCATTGAAAGAATAGAACCTATCAATGAGATAAGGGAAGAAAATGAAAAGTTGAAACAAAAAATAAGAATTCAGCAACAACATAATGACATAATCAAAAGAGATGAAGAAAGAAATAAAAGAATAGATGATTTCCTTGATGGACAAAGAAGAGCCAACCACAATACAGGACTAGGCTATACCGAGAATGGAGAATCACCCAATGAAGTTGTCAAAAGAATGTTTATGCAAATCTGAGACCAAGAAAGCTGACATGCAATCACTGTGGAAAGCAAGGCCGCACATCAAATGTATGCAGGAGAAAAATGAAAGGTACTCTTAAATCTACATCTTCATTCATAGGAATTTGTTATAAATGTAACAAGAAAGGACATAAAGCATATGAATGTAAGTCTGAGATGAAATAACCAAAGAAGGAAACCTACATGGACAAATACTATCCTACTTGCAAAATGCATGGGGGCACTACTCTTGAATGTTGGAAGAAGAAAAAAAAAGCATGGAAGCCTAAAGGTCAAGAATCTGCCTATCAAACAAATAGAGTCGGTAACCAATATATATGGGATTACAACCCTTGGGAAAATTGTAGAACATGTGCAATATTTGGTCACATTGCTGCAAATTGTATGAGACAATGGTAAAGAAAGCCTAGAGGATGGACTAACCCAGAATGAAATATTTACATTACCATAAAGTCAGCCATCTTAAGAAGGATTGTAGAGACCGAATGACAGAGACCAGCACCTTTGCCAATGGAAACACCATTGAAGACATCAGAAAGATGAGAAACAAAATGTGGAGGAAAGCTACAAACAATGATGAAGCTGGACCAAGAAATGCAATTCATGACACCCTATCTAATGGATCTAGTGACATCACTACCCGCACCTAAGCAGAATAAGTAAGTATGGAACTGCATTACACCAAGTTATATTTTTCAATAGTTCAAATTATACATAGTTGAAATGCCAAATTATCATGATTATAGATGCACTATGGTATTACTTGTTAAATTCTGTGAATACTATTTCATCGGTTAATACATACCAAAAAACATAGGTATACATTCAAAGCTGAATTTTCTACACTTACCGAGATGTGTTGGTAAACATGTAAAAGATAAAGTTGCTAGTGTAAACTGAGATCCATCCATAATCATATAAGCTGACAAAGTTGTCTTCACCATACACCGAAACCTGCCGGTAAAAGTAACAAGTTAGACGACTGCCCCAAAGCATCACATTGTCACCGAGAGGGAAGTTAGTATATCAACCAAAGACATCATCTTTACACACCGAGGAGTGGTTGAGAATTAATGACTTGACCTGGGGAAAAATCTATAAATAGACGAAGGAAGGGTTTCATTTCTCACCAGTGATTTGAGCAAAGCGACCAGAGTAAAAATAGAGCTAGAAGCGACAGCATTGCAGAATGACTACAACCCATTACAAAGCACTCCACGTAGATTAGTTGCAACTACAGAGGTTGAAGTAAGTATGAAGGATAACCGACAATTATATTTATCTTTTATGAAAAGCCCTAATTTCAAAAATAATGGTCACAACATCAAGAACCACTAAGTTGAAGAGCATCAAGAAGGATAAGGTCAATCTTGTCAAGAAATCTATCTGTATAGAACCACATTACAAGATATACCTAGAGGTTGCATCTCAACCCGACAATGTTGTAGTATTCTCATGAATATCAGCTAGGGTTTTTCTCGTCGAAGACATGCGAGCATACATACACTGCAAGATTGGAAAGATTGCAGAAATTGGCGACTTGGAGGTTGAAGAAGATTTCAAGAAGCTATGCAAAGATTATGGTATTATTAAAGATCAGCACAAACACATTGAACTGAAAGGGATTACAAATTCCCTATGGTTCCCAAAATAGTTTAAGACCGAGTGGATTTGGTTAGTATTGAGAAGAATCCACAATCATAAGTTATGGCTAGATGAGCCTAAACCAATAAAATGAGATGTTATTGATGTAGTCACCAGTTATCCAATAATTGACAAGGTAAAGGCATTGAAGAAGCCGCCTAAAGATGAAATTGAGAAGAATGTCGGAGCTACATGGTATGAAAGATGACTAAGAATATCCACCATCAATGATGATAAACTAAAATTTGGAGCATGTGTCTTAGGATACAAGTTCTTTCAAGGAAGAAGGATAAACAACATTGCATCCAAAGCATTGGATACAACATATAAGATTGTAAAGAAATGAACTTAGTTGGATCTATAAAAAATTCTACTCAAGCAGTTAGAAGAAAACTTGAAGACAATAAGAAATGCAAAATCAAACTCATGTAAGTATGGTTCACTTATCATGTGCATATTCTTCTATTTTCAAGAATCTTTCCTATCTATAAGAAATGTGAAATGGGATACAACTAGACCAATCGATTAGTGAATTTATAAAATCATTGGGAGACAATTTTGAGTCAGTCATGGATGAGTACTTTGCTAGATTCAAGGAGAGAATACAGAAAAGAGTAAGGATCCCTGAGAAATTAATATAGAAATTCAAGACTGATATATGTTTCATGGTAGACACAAACTTCACATACATCAAGCCTGATGTACCAATAACATCATGGCAATCATTGCTACAACCAGTTGACTATGAAGTGAACATAGATCAAGAATCCAATGCAATTGATGCATTAATAAATGACTCAATTGATAAATCACAACCGAATTTTGGAACCTATTAAGAAGCCAAAGAAATAATCAAAACTGGATTGGTTGTAAAGAAGATAGATAGGAAGAAGGATAAAATGGTCAAGAACTTGAAGAAAAGGTTGTCGGTTACAAAAGAAGAAACCAAACAGAAAGAAGAAACTAAGGGATAGTCACTCGTCCGTGAAGCTGAAGAGGAAAGTGACCCTGAGTCTACAAATTCAGATACTCCATTACCTTCACCAGCTAAGAAGCCTAGAACTACTGTTTCTATAAGGAAAAGAATTCAAATAGCTAAGGACACAAGTCCTTCACCATTGAAGAAAGGTCAAGTAAGGACCTATAAGAGGAAAAATCAAACACAGAAAAGAGGGCCAACAAAAAGAAGAAAGTTCATTAGAACTAAGGAGGACATTGAGGACACCGAATAGGATGAAGGTTTTCAAGAGGAAAAGAACAAGATACCTGAAATAGTTGATGAAGTGTGTGCCTCAATTATCAAATCAGGTTCAGTAAATAGTAGGAAGGTCAAGAAATGGTTAACATTGGATCCCTTGGATCAAAATAAGATTGAGGAGGCAATCATCAAGATGATGTGCATATTCAAATACCTCCCAATACAACTGGCAAACATTATTCCCAAAGAACTTCAAGCTAGGATATTAGCAAGATTGACATTTTCCTTTCACTCTAATAAAGAAATTGGGGAAAGAGCTCTAGTATCATTCATGCCTCCTAAATAAAAAATGGAGGAGATCAAAGAAATGATGAAGGTTCATTCAAAAAGGTTCTCACCAAAGTTGAGAGCTTACCAAGTGCTTAAAGGACATTTACTGGACCTAGACAGAAAGACTGAAGCCGAATGGAGAAAAATACTTGGTATTCCTAAAAAGGATACAAGTCTTGAACCACAAAGAGTTGTTACCAATAATCAAGAAATAAAGGATGATTAGGCTACTCAAAGCACCGAACCAATTACCATCACTGATGTAGAATTGGAAAAAGAAGAAATGGACACTACAGGAAACAAGGATATGGATGTTGTAGATGAGACATGGTCGGAAACTACTATGGAAAACACTATGGAGAATACAATTATTGAAATCATAGATGAGATAGTAGATGAAATACAAAAGGATGAAGATGTCACTTTTTTCCAACACCAAACCGACAAATAGGACACAACTATAGATACTTCACAGGTGAACATACTAGGCAACATGCCAATATTGATGGAAGCCATCAATATACTCTAGGAAAAGGAGAAATCACCTACCAAAGATGAAAGTATACCCAAAGACAAGGGAGATACAGAACAAAAAGATGCATCTAAAGAACAAAAAGACACATTTGAAGAACCAAAATATTCTACTGATGTACAACAAGACAAATCTATTGATCAAAAAAGTGAAGAAGACCAGCAACCAAAAGATGGAGAGCAGAAAGAGAAAAGTGAAGAAGAGAAGAAATATGATACACCAAAGAATAAAAAATATAAATATGTAGATACACCCAAGGTTGATGAGGAGACGTCTTCACCTAACAGACAGGTTGACACCAAGTAGAAAGTAAAAGAAAATACATCTACAAGGCCTTCATCGAGCACATCAGAGAAGACAAATGAACTAGCACTAGTAGTTCACACATCTACATCCACACAAATCTCAAAGAATAAGAATAAAAAGACTAAGAATCTAGTTACTTTGGATGAAATTATTGAGATTCCAGTATGTGATCCTAGAACATTGGATCCAACTGAACTAACAAAGTATGCAAGACTTTGTGAGAGAAAAGCTTTCCAATATAATCTTAGGAAGGCAACAACTGAAACAAAGGCACTCGAAACTATAAAAGACATACTGCAACAGATACTACCTGACACTAACATTAGTCAAGATACTCCTATAATTGATCAATTGGTCATTCTCATAGAAGCTATCACATCTCATAATGTAGATGTTGAAAAGGCAATTGAAGAACAAGTAGAATAGAAATTCCAATTTAAACTAGCAGAGAAAATCAGCCAAGAAGTGGCAAAGAACAAGGTGAAGCTATCTGAGCTTGTAAGTACATTGGACCCCATTATTTTAGAAGCTATAACTTTAATCCAAAATTAATGCACTTTAGATCAATTCACTAAGGAGTATAGTGAGAATATTGCACAAATCAATGTTGATCTACAAGCAAGTGCACAAGGTCTCACTAACAGTGAAGATGCAATCAAATTGCACTATGAACAACTAAAGCAAGAAAGAAAGTTGAGACAAGACATTCAAAATTCAAAATCAAAGTTTAGAGATGAGGTAATCGAGCTCCAAGATCTAATTTTACCCAATCTCACATTACTACAGCAGTACATGACACTAGTAAGAACACTGGTTGCCACCCCAAAAATGTCTGTCCTAGACAACATTTATGATATGCATGCCACAATTGTATTAGAGCACATGGATCTAGAACACCTTAAAGAGAAATAGGAAAATATGATGGAAGATATGAGAAACTCTCATTCCCACATTCTGGGCAATCTGTAAGTTACACATTTTTGCCAAAATTATGACAACTTGTAGGTTGTACGTCTTTCTCCTTAATATCAAAAAAAGGGGGAAATGATATGTTCATACATGTTCAAAATATGAACATAATAGGGTAAAAAGGAGAAATAAATAAAGGCAAGTATAAGTATACATGTACATATATACTATAACACATATAGTTAGGGGGAGTCAAATAAAGACAACATACATACATGGTGTACATACTAAACATTTTAGTACTCATGCACATATCATTTTTTGATACTAATGTCTAAGGGGGAGATTGAAGAAATTATTTTTCCATTAGTATGCAAAAGGAAAATAGTTTCTGAACCTTTGGTAAACCTAAACCGAAAGACATACTTTAAGGAACACCAAAAGTAGATATATCAGAGATCACCGAATGAGTGAAGTTCAAGAGACACTTGACGAGATAGATCTCTAGCGAAACCAAAATAGAAGAAACATAGGAACCCAAAAGAGCAAGGGAACTTGACAGATAGTTCAATCAAAGGAACACCGAAAGACAGGCAAACTGATTTCAGAGAAAACTGAGCATCAGATACCGAAAGTCAGTTACATCCCAGAAAAAGTGGATATGAATTCCACGTCAGATAAAACACTCATATTCTATTTATAGAGTCTTGATTTGTTTTTAAAACCATTACTTAAAGGACAAGAAACATTACTTTAATTATCTTACTTAGTCTAACTAGTTGAAAACATGCAAACTAGGAGATCAAGGTCAAGTTATAAACCTTTGATCATAGAGTTAAGTTTGTTTTATGTGACACTTAATTAGGTCAATCTATGTTATAAATAGATGTTGTAATCATTAAATAAAAAAATATGAGAGGATGAATGTAGCCAACGAGAACATCTATGGATTAGACTAAGTGTTTCAAGAAGCAAAACAACAAAAGGTGAATATGGTTATCAAGAACAAACAACAGAGGCTACCGAGCAACATAGGTATTATTAAATCACATTAGGTGATACATATATACATGTAATCTTGAATGAATTAGTAACCAGCAATAGTAGATTGCATACACTCACGTCAATGATTAATTTTCTTACATTCTATTAAGTGAAGTAAAGTGTAAAAATCCTTTCAAGGTGGATTTAACAATCCTATTGTAAATCTCTTAACCGAGTGCACACTGAACAGTGTTGCTAAAGCTCTTAACATAGTAGATCTTAATGGGTCTCCACATAATAATCCTAATAGGGTAGATCATCAGAAGAGATCAAATTGTAAGCCTTAATGGGCCTCTTCCAATCTGCAGATAGTGAAGAATTTTTGGGTGTCATCCCACCTTAGTTTTTACCTTCTTATAGACATTTTTTATGATATCATATCATGTGTTATGAGTCAATTACTCTCATGAATGTTTACATGTTTGATTAAGTTATAGAATTGACATGTCTTACACAAATCTAGTATAGAATAGATGGTTGGATAAACATTTGATTACATAATGGTTAAAGGATAAAAGAGATAAAAGTTTTAGGGGTACTGATTCACCCCTCCCCTCTCAGTACATACTTCCCATTATTTCCAACACTGTTGTGCCTCTAATATTTATTATATTGGTCAATCTCAATGTATTAGGTCTCAAGGGAGTTCTGGGAGCTTGGTTGTCTTTTGGGACCCTAGGAAAAACATCCCTCTTTGGTGGATATCTTCGCACTCAGATCTTTCAATGGTTGCCTCTAGTCTTGAAGTGGGTGAGATGATTTTGACCACTAATGTGAATTTGCTTCTATTGATCTCCTTGGAAAGGTAAGGCTCTAGATGTGTATAAGGTAGGTTAGAATTTGTCATCCTTTCTTGCCTTGGATGTTAGCAGTATTTATCAATCCAGTCTTAAGTTTGGAGGAGAAAAGAGGTGGGCTAGCTTGTTCGGGGAATTATTTTGAGCTTCTTTGTGAAAATATGGATCTTTTACATCTTTCTGATGTGAATCCAGTCATAGGTTTTCCTACCAAGACTTCCTCTAGATTTTTGGAGAGAAGACATCCTACACAAGATAGCTACTTTGCTTGGGAAGACAATAGCAATATAACATCAATCGCTTGACAAAAAGATTATTTCTTATGCCCGCATTTGTGTTGAAATTGATTTGAATAACCCATTGTATGATTCTTTGGAAATCTTCCTTGGCTCTTCTTCATGGGTACAACAGTTAGACTATGAATCCTTACCATTTTGTTGTCGAATATATCATGAGTATGGGAAATTACATTGTCTGTCCCCTCATGCTTCTAAGGAGCATGGTGGGGATTTTGGTGGGTCTTCTTCTTCCTCTAACATAAAAATGAATAATGTAGGTAAGGGGAAAGATCAGACTGATAATGCAGGAAAAGGGAAAGCTTGGACTGATAATGTAGGAAAAGGGAAAGCTCAGATGGATAATCCAAAGAAGGGGAAAGCCCCTGATAATGTAGTAGGTGCTAACAATGATGATTTTATTCCTGCTCAAAACTGTGCTAAGGGGAGATGATAAAAGAGAATCGTTTTAGATCGATAATTAGATATAGGTTTTAATAGATTTGAAGTGCTGGATAATATGTCTTTAGATGAAGGTATCCACCAGATGTTTTATCTAGTTTAGTAGGAATATAGATTCCTATCCAGGATTTTTATGTTGTGAACCAGGATATAGGTGTTTAGCAGATGATTGAGACCCTTGTTGGCCCAGAGTTTGGTGCCCTTTCGGTTTCCTCTATATCACAAGACAATGATATTCTCTTGGCAGATTTGGTTAAAGATGTGTTAGCATCTGGTGAGGGAAATGGGTCTCCTCTTGCATTAGGATTGAAGCAAAGACCATTTAAGAAAGTCTCTTTTGTTACTCCTTAAAGAAGTGGCCATAAAAGGGATTAGCAGATAATTAATCTTACAACACATTTACTGGTAGAGTCGGGGATTATCAAGCCCATAGAAGATCAATTTTCACACTCTACTCGATGATTATTCTCTCAAGGAACATTAGAGGGTTGAATAGAATCTTGTGACAAAAATTTATTCATGAGTTAGTGGCTGATCACTATCTGAACATCCTTTGTATTTAGGAGAGTAAGCTTTTAGTTGATTCCATGTTTTGATGTGCCTCTAGTATTTGGTATACTGGTCAATCTCAATGTATTGGGTATTAGGGGAGCTTTAGGGGCTTGCCTTTCTCTCAAGACCCTAGGAAAATCACCCCACTTTGGTGGATGTCTTGTCACTCGGCTCTTTCAATGGTTGCCTCTAGTCTAGAAATGGTTGAGATGATTTTGACCACTAATGTGTATGCTTTTATTGATCTCCCTGGAAATATAAGGCTCTGAATGTGTATAAGGTATGTTAGAAGTTGTCATCCTTTCTTGCCTTTGATTTTAGTAGGATTTTTCAATTCAGTCTTAAGTTTGGAGGATAAAAGAGGTGGGATAGCTCATTTGGGGCCTTCTTTTCAACTTCTTTGTGAATATATGGGTCTTTTACATCTTTCTAATGTGAAGGTAATTAATGGGATCTTTAAATCAAAAATAGAAGGTTTGGGGAAGATGCCATCTCGAAATACTGGATAGATTTTTGGTTTCCTTCTTTTGGAATAGTCTCTCTCTCTCTCTCTGAATTCTAGAATAGAGGGGTTGTCATTGCTAGCCTATCAAGCTCTCAGCTAGTTGTGTTTCTATCCCAAAGAGTCCTCCTTTTATGTTCCAGTTGATGTGGCTTCGGGAATCTTCTCTTCATGATTTAATGGTTTATTGATAGAGAGATGGTGGTCCATCTTATGGCACTATTATGTTCTCCTTTTCTAAAAAAACTACAGTACATCAAAAAGAAGCTGAAGAATTGGAACAAGCCTTGCTTTGGTAATCTTCACACCATGAAGAAGAGGGCTCAAGAACATCTGGCAATTGTTACTAGGAAGATTCAAGATTGTTTCTTTTTCTTGGCAAAGATGAATCCCAGGCTTCTAGGGATTTAGAAGAGTTGGATCTTAGAGAGGAAATTTATTAGAAGTAGAAAGCTCAGATTGATTATATTCAGGAAGGGAATAAGAACACTTCTCTTTTTCATAAATCTACGTAAGCCTATCGAAATAGGAGTTACATTTCATCTCTTGTTAATTCAGATGGTCTACAGTTGACTTCTTTGCAACTTGTGTCTAGGAAAGCTATTTGGTTCTATTTTTCTCTTTTTCAGATGATTCGCCTCTCGTTGATAATGACGAGAATACTATATTGTCTTGTATTCCCTCTCTTGTGACCAGTGTGATGGATGACCATCTTACGAGGCTGATTTCTATGTCTCAATTAGAAGAAGTTGTCTTTAGCATCTGTAAGGGAAAATCTCTTGGGCCTGATGGTTTCCAAGTAGAAATTTTCCAAGAATTTTGGGATATTATTAATCAAAACCTATTAGCTCTGGTTCAAGAATCTTTTTCTAATAAACATATGCTTAGAGCTTGGAATACTATATTCCTTGTTCTTATTCTGAAAAAGGAAGGGGCTAATCAACTAGATTTCTTCCATCCTATTGGTCTATGTAATGTGGTCTATAAAGTTATTACTAAGTTAGTTGAAGAAAGGCTTAAAGTTTGGCTTCTCATGAGTATCTCAGATGAGCAAGGGTTTTTTGTAGCTAGAAGAAAATTCTAAATGGATTGGTTATTGCCTTTGAGGTCATCCACTCTATGTCTCCTTCTTAAGAGCTCTCTATGTTCATCAAGCTTGATATAGATATGTCTTATGATAGAGTATAATGGTGCTTTTGCGCAAAGCTCTTCTTGTATTTGGCTTCAGTTTGGAGTGGGTGAGTTTGACTCTGAGTTGTTTTACTTATTCCTCCTTCTCTGTCATTCTCAAATGAGAACCTTTTGATTTATTCAGTGCCTCTAGGGCTCTTCGACATGGAGATCCTCTCTCACCTTATATTTTCATTCTTATAGAAGAGGGACTTGGAAGATTTATTAAATCTCAAGTTTCCCAAAAATTGATACATGGCTCCCAATGAGGAAATGTCTTTCCCACTCTCTCCCATATTTAGCTTGTAGATGATACTTCTCTTGTTGGTAGAGCTTAGATTTAGGAGCCTAAAGCCTTTAGGATCACTTTGGGTACCTATTTGGCTGGCTAAAGTATAGAAATAAATGACCATAAATATTCTGTTTTTTTCTTCAATAATCCAGAGCCTATGAGGACTGATAATGTCCTCAAATTCAAGATTGAATCTCTCCCTCTAACATACCTAGGAATTCCTATTAATATGGGAAGAAAACCCAGGCTCTTCTGGTACAACCTACTTGATAAGATGCATCAAAGGTTAATCATTGGACTCATAGATGACTCTCTACAGTTGGTCAGGTGACTCTCCAATGATCTGTGTTTCAAGCTCTTTCTATCTATAGAAGCATGGTTCAAGAATGTTATGTGTACTTTCTTAAAGAGTTTAATTCTTTGTCATGACAGTTTCTTTCGAGTAGTAATTCAAAAAAAAATTCTAATCAATTGGGATATAATTTATAGGCCCAAGAAGGAGGGAGGCTTGGGCATTTGATTAACTATCTGTAGTGGCCAAGCTCTTTCCACCTAGCTCTATTGGTGCTAGTGTTCTAGTTAGTCTCAGCTCTGGGCAGGTATCTTGTTGCATAAGTATTTACCAAGAGTGGAGCCATCGAATGTTTCTAGGTTTCCTTTGGAGGGCACAGGTTCTGTGGTGTGGAATACCCTTAAGATAGGTGATCACTTTGTTAAGAGAAGCCTCTTTTGGATTTGTGATAGAGGCTTTGAAGCTCAATTCTAGTGTGACTCTTGGAATTGAAACCCTCCTCTTCTGGCCTCTCATCCGCACTTGCAAGTTCTCTATGACTCTTTCCTTTCTACTGGCTGGGGTAAGGTGGCTCATTATAAGGAGGTCTTTAATATGGGCCTTATTGTTAGTTATAGATGGAATAATTCTTTTGATTGGTTGTCAGGGGGTTTAGTGAGGAATTGGTTGGAGCTTTCACAGATTATGGCTTCTAAGGAGTGCAATTCTTTATAGGAACCTGATATTTTTGCATGGGGAGGTGCTTCTTCTAGTAAGTATTATATTTTTACATGGTACCTCAATCTTACTAGACTCTTGTTTGGCGATGTGGAAGTGCAGTGGTCGAAGCAAGTTTGGAATTTATTCTCTTGGCCTAAGTGTCAATTCCTCCTCTGGTTGGTGGTTCACAATCATTGTCTTACCTGGGATAATATCAGCAAGCGAGGCTTCAATGGCTCCTTAATTTGTGTTTTATGCAGTAATGGTGAGGATTATATCTCTCACCTCTTCTTTTAGTGCTCCTTTCTCAAGCAAATTTGGCACTTTTGGTGGAGTGCACGGGGCTGCTCTTTCTAGCATGTTTCTTCTCTGTCTGAGTTTTGGGACCGATTGGGGCACTCTCCTTGTTGTTCAACTTTTCTTAAGGTTACTTGGGCTATTGACCCTTCCTTTATTCTTTGGCATCTCTAGCTGGAAAGAAATAGGAGGATATTTCAGGATGTTAGGTTTGGGGTCATGCACTTGTGGGGGAGAATTGTTCATTCTCTCCATCAAACAGTTCTGGAAAAATATAATTTGCATGGCGGTATGGACCCTGGAGATGTGGGTATTTGCACCCGCCTTTCTTTTCCTCTACAAGGCGGTGTTCCTTTATTTTCTAGCCAACACTATCGAAGTAGAACCAGACATCATTCACAAGGAGTTAATCATGAGGGGTATTGGTCCCCTCCTCTACCTAGAGTTGTTGAAATCAACACCGATGCCTCTTCTCGTGGAAATCCTAGTCTAGTAGGCATAGGGAGAGTCCGGCGTTGAAATTCTGGGGAAGTTCAATTTCTTTTTTCTATTCACAAAGGTTATCATAGAAATAATCTCATGGAGGCCCTTGCCATCTTGGTTGCAGTGGAACATTGTTGTGCGCGTGGTTGGCGCAAGATCATTTGTGAAGTTGAATCACATGTGATTATGAATTTATTAAATATACAAGAGCTACCACATGTTTTATGTCAATTGGCTTTGGTTATTAAGCAGATCCTTCAGTTATGTAGGTCTCTTGACTCTGTCACTTTTACAAATATCCCTCATCAATGGAATGATGTTGTTGACTGCTTGGCTAAATGGGCTTCCGAGCATATGAAGGACTGAAATATTGTTGATCAGAGACATCTTCCCCCTAATTTATCTCATGAGTTGGAGCAACTTGTTGATCAAGATAAGACTCACTAGAGCTCTTTGTTTCTTTTGTTGTTCTGTTCTCTTGGACTTTCAATAAATTTTACCCCTCTTTTAGTTAAAGATAACCTTTGTTTTATAACAGAGCATAATTCAAACATAAATTATGCAAGATTTGAAAAGGAAATTATAATTGCACGGTGTCGTATAACCAATTCTACAGCAAGAACCTACAGAGCTTGGTGGGAGCTCATTATTATTCAATATCTTGGCTGTGCCAAAGTCAGGAATATGGGGTTCCAGATATTTATCAACAAGTATATTTGCAGGTTTCAGATCGCAGTGCACAATCATTTTCTTACATTCATGGTGAAGATAAGACAACCCATGCATGACTCCAACGACTATATTCAATCTTTTCTTGCAATATAATTAGCAATCTAATCGGCCGTGCAACAGAACGTCAAATCTAAAATTCGCCTTGAATCTGGAAACTATTATTATTTCCTGACCATTGAAGACAAGACCTAATATTTTCATAAGATTTATGGTATGAATCCGACTCAAAATCTGCAGCTCTGCCAAATAATGCTTTAGGCATCATTCTATATCCTTAGAAACTTCCATTCTCTTTGTGGCTATTGTTTGGCCATTGGTGAGGATTCCTCTGTAAAGTATTCCGTATTGGCCATTCCCAATTATTTTTCTGTCACTAAAATTGGACATGCTTCAAGTAAATATTCATAAGTTATTTAAGAGTATGGGTGGGAAATTCGTTGGATTTCGGTTTCTAGGGTTTCAAAATTAGAGACACGGTTTTTGGTTCTTTCTTTTGTTCATACACTATTTGAGGAAAAGAGGGTAGGGTAGAACAAAAGATGCTATGCACAAAACAATAATAAAGATGGGAAAAGCCCGTAGAACGAGATGCAGAGAATAAAGTTTCCATGAGATGATTAGGGACATAGAGCAAGAAATTAAATACACAACTAACAACACCCTAATGTATACCCTGATTAGATTACTTGCTTCTACTATTGCAGATCAAATCTATGCACCTTTACCACAATAGTGTATAGTACCTAAGAAATTAATGGTAATTGGGGCTGTTTATAAACGTATTGGTCGACATTATAGAATCAATCATCTTTCCTCGAGAGGAGGATACTTCCCTTATCATAATCAGGAAAGAGTAAACCCACACGTTTTCTAAGCTACCTAGCTCAACAATTTCACGTTTGCACGCATTGTCTACATCACAGATTAGTGTTGTAAGATAAAATTTCCTCAATGAATTTTTTTTTAAAATTATAAATCTATAAATGACATAAAAAATGCACATTTATTATGTGAACTTATTTTTAAAACAAGGCGTTTATATTTTTATAAATATACTTATAAATATATTCTTATGGAGAATAGTTAGTTTAGATATTTATTTTATAATATATATAAAATATGTGGATAGATATTCATATTGAGATGCTTATTTTCAATCATATTTATGGTAAAGTCTTCTAGGGGCTTCCAAAGAATACTTATACTTTCAATTATCCATGAAAAGAAATCAGTTTCAAAAAACCTTTATTTATGTATTGTGAAGATATTCTTATGTTATAATTTTATTTTAAATAAACTTAAAAACAAATTTTCCCATTATAAATCCTTAAAAAACAAAAGTTTTTTTTTTAAAAATAAAAGTGCTCGAAGCCACTTAAATTTTCTATTAGTCTTTGTAGAAATCTAGGATGTAAGAGAGACAAAATAAAATACAAATAACACACAATAGAGTTTAAAGTCGATCATCCATAAGCTTGACGAAGTAAGTACTGATTTGGTCAACTCCAACACTCCATGAGTGGTGGCCAGTTGAAATTGAATCGACACCTCTCTAATACAACTCCTAAATGATGATCACTTTTTTAGAGAAGTGTCAAATGAACATAGACGACTAATCAAGCTTAAAAGCCTAAGTGTAATTAAATTAATAAATACACTGGCGCCCATCCTTAACACAACTTAGGTTGACAAGATAAAAAAGAGAAAGATAGAAAATCTAGTGGGAAAAAACCTATCCTCCAAAAAGGAGATAAGAAGTGAAGAAGCATATAAGGCCCCCTAAAGGCTGATGATGATGTTGATGTAGACCACACACCAAGAAGAGATTGTCACTCTTCTTGAAAATGTATGCATTGATGTTATTTTTAGTGTTATTTTTCTCTCCTTTAGCATTTTGTTTATTTTCATTTCTTGCAATTAAAACTTGTGGCTTAGTTTAAAGTACCCATTAAACCCTAGCATTAATCTAACTTATAATAAAATTATAATTGGACTTTTATTCTAATTTAATCCTAAATCCTAAACATGTCCATAATTTAAAGATTTTCCTATGACCCTAATCAAACTCTAACCCTAATTGAATCCATAATTAAACCCTTAATCTAATTGAATCCTAACCCAACTTTATTTGAAGCTTAACTAATATAAACACTAACCATGATTTAATTCATTTGATAAATCTAGTTGAACCCTAACCCTATTAATAACAAAACTCTATGATGATCATTATCCTAAATAAACCCTAATTTTAATTTAATTAAACTTTAATATTAACCATTAATAAACCATTACCTAATTTGAACACTAACCTTAAACTTAACCCTTCGTAAACCCTAACAGTAGTCTTATTTGCAAATTGATTGATTTAACCCTAACCATTTTGTAACTCAAATATTTTATTTATTTTAAGATATTTATCTTTTTATTATTCTAGAAACTGTTATATCTCGATTCTAGGAATTAATACTCTTTATATATTTTGTATTTAAATATAAAAAATTATTCTAAAAAATATAGTTAATGATTATTTGTAAAAATATTAATTAAATAAATTGCAAATAGAATTCTCCCTATCATATTATTAACTTTATATTAATCAAAACTTATTTTTATAAAAGTCATTCTAGGGTTTCGGGTTATGATTTATGATTATGGTAAATAATTCTCACCCTAATTGAACCCTCATTTTAAGTTTAGTGAAACCCTAATATTAACAATTACAAACACTAATATTAAAGATAACCCTAACTTCCTTTTACCAATAACTCATTTAACCCTAACATTAACCTAACTTGTATATTATAATATAACTCTAATTGAACTCTTACTCTATTTTAATTCTGAACCCTAAAACTATCCATAATTCAAAGATTTTTCTATCACCCTAATCAAACTCTAATCCTAATTGAATCCCTAACTAAGCCGTAACCCTAATTGTACCCTACTCTAACTTTTTTTTTTTAAAGCTTAACTAATTTAAACAATAACAATAATTTCATTTAAATTTGATTTCAATGAAAAAATTTCACCACACGTTTCGAACGCTACAGATTATCGTAGATTTAATATTTTATTATTATTTTAAATTTAATCAGTAACACAGGCGTTTGCAAATTGTTTTAATCGCGCTTGGTATGAATTTGAATGTTAATTTGTTCTTATTATTATTTTCACGGATCAACATAGGATATCATCAATTTATTCAAATGCAAATAACTGCTACGTATTCTTAAAATTAAGTATTCTAATATAGATATGTCCTCATTGGTCTCCGTATGTTAATAATAATATCTCTCTTTTTCAAAGGCTTTTAATTAGCTTTAAATTTAACTTTTAGCTTACATTTTCTTATCCATCAAAATTTGAAGTTTTAGAAATAAAAAATAAAAAAAAATTAGAAGTTGGCTGAAATTACTCAAAATGAGTCCTATTTATATTAACATTTACTATAAGCTGTAAAATTATCTTCCACACCCTTAAATCTCAACTAACAAAATCTCAATTTGTCACCTCTAAAGTTATGATTTATTCTCACAAAATTTAAATCTATAATTTATCAACACAAAATTTCATTTTATAGAATCTAAATTATTTATTTATCCTACTTGCAAATCAATCTTTTGTTTCAAGAATGATATTTAAAATCAAAGTGAAAATATAAACATAAATAGTAAAATACAATAGATCAAACTTATTATTAAAATTTGTCACATCTCAATACATATATGGTAAAATCATTTAACCATAAATAAAATCAAAATTAAATAAGACTTATTGATCATTTAGTCATGAAACGTTTGTATTTGTAATGTATGATTTATAATTTTACTAAGAAATCTCTTTTTTATGTGTAAGGGGCTGAGACCGAGATGAAATTTATTAATTGTCATAAATGTACATCAAACCTAGTTCAAGAGCATACACTAAAGAAAAGTGAACTCAAAAAACATCTGACCAATGTAAAATCCCAAGAACTTTACGCAGGAAGCTTCAAGATGCCACAGGATTCAATAGTGTTGATGTGAAGCGAAGGACACTGAAGATTCTAGCTCTTGTGAGTCTAAGAATAGTGAAACACACTTAACTGCCTAAACTGGAGGAGAAGAATATGCTTTGTTTTCTAAGTCCTTGAGAGTCTCCTAGCCCTCCTCTACCTTGTCAACACCTCATGATGAATTTACATCTTTCGAAGAAGAGGAAGAAAAAAGATAAGTGTTCTCATAATGATTGTTTAAAGAATTTTCCTTCCACTCCAACTGAAAATTTTAATTTATTAGGACCATTTGAATCGTGAAGTAAAAGCTACGTGAGCTCATTCTGATTTTGAATCCACTGAGGGCGTACAAGTGTACTTGAGAGATATGCCCAATGCTGCCTGATTCGCTAGCTCATTTTCCAAGTGGTTGCCTTCGCAGAAGATGTGATTGATCATTGTAGATTCAAAATTATCTACCAAATTTATAATGAACTGTAAAGTTGCTTGCAATATCCAATTAGGGGTAGAGCGGGTTCTAACTGCGTTTAGTGTAATCATAAAATCACATTCAATCTCTAGTTTACGCAATTTCAATTCAATTGCAAGTGACAATAAAAAAGCAATGCTTTAAATTTTTCCATGTTACGGGTGCCTATTTCTAGAGGTCTTGCTAATTTTGCAATTACCTTACCCTCACTGGAATGACTAATGCATCCAACCCTAAGGAGGGATCGACCAGAGAGAATTTTCTCTAAGCCTTGCAATTGCTTTCATTCCTCTGCCTAATCTTGTAGGACACTTAAGACCAACCCAACAGTTCAACATTTTATCATCTCAACTGGTATAGTACTTATGTTGTGCACATTGAGATTGGATGCAAGAATTCATTAGGTCAACAATGGATGCCTCAATTTTGTTGATTAAGGAAACTATAACCATTGAATTGTCTTGGAATATCCTTCTGTTTCTTTCTTTCCATAATTCTCATATTAAGAAATCTTTTCTTGAATTAAAAATTTAAATACAAAGGTCAAATTTTAAGGTAAAGTCAAGTACAACAGAATAGAATGTATAGACCTATAATTTCTTGTTTTATTTTATTGCTAGGCAATGTTGTGTATTTAACCCAAATTCTATGGTTTATACCTGCGCCGATCATCATTGTTGAAATACTAGATTCAAAGTCACTTCAAACCTACTTCAACTGAATTGACTCCAAAATTACAGTTCAAATAGAAATTTGATTCTTTCGAACAAGTGGGAAAATAGTATAAAGAGTTAATAGGGGCTAACCCTGATCCTATATATAAAACTCTACCTTAATCATCTAAGCTTTGAAATAAGAAATTGATCTAAAATCCCTTGTTGATGAAAATCATGAATCCTAAAGCGCTAACCTAATGTTGTGTCCCAACATAATTTAATGCGTTGCAAAAGTTAGGAATCATGCGAGAACAACAATTGAGATCTACTTTTTTGAGATAGAGGTGCTCTGCAACTTGGCTACCCAAATTATTTTTTGAATTCCTTCCATGGAGGAAAATGCTAGGGGGGGGGCTCCTCCCCATCCCAGAGATCTGAATCTGGTCTCTATTCCCAACTTGCTTCCGTCTGACTCCAACAAAGCTTCAACGATAGGTACTTTGGATTCCCTACCCCTTTCTACTCCCAAGGCTGACTGTAAAGGCATGTTAGTGGGGACCTAAGTAGCTGAGTTGGATCCCATTTTAAGTCTAGCAAGCATAATGGAGGAGGGCACAAAGATCACACTTGCTGAAACTGTTGTGGAATAAAACATGGCGGAACTTAACTTGGCTCTAGTCGGGTGATTCTACAATTTCTGTCCCACCGTAGATATGGTTAGGAAATGGGTGGGAAACCATTGGAACCTTAAATGGAGTGTTGTGGTTTATGCAATGCCTGTTGGACTATTCCTCTTCAAGTTCATAGCTGTGGATGACCTCTCATTTTCCCTATTGAGTTCGTGGCTCTATGGAAAACACCTTCTCACCCTAGCTAAATGGAAGTTGTGTTTTGACCCTTCAGCTAAGCTCAGTAGGATGGCTATGATGTGGGTCAGTCTCTCAGGGCTACATCTTGAATTTTGGGATGAACAAGTCTTCAAATGGATTAGTAATTCCTATGGACACTACATCTCAACAGATTTGGTAACCCTTTACAAATCTTGTCTAGTTTTTTTTCTCATTTTTGTGTAAATGTAACTATCAATAAGACTCTCCCCAACTTTGCAGTTTTAAAGTCTAAGCTGAGTAAATGGTCCCAAACCATAGTCTATGGGATTGCTACCCTTTTTTTTGAGACCTGCAACTCTAAAGTTCATACTAGGAAGGACTGCAAGGCTCCTAGGATGTCGGATCTCAAGTTAAAGAAAACTACTTTAGAAACCATGACACCAGGTGAACAAAGCACCTAGCCCCCTGAACTAGTCGGGATGCTGATAATCAGAAGGTTACCTTGACTATGGAGGATCCCTCCAGACTCTCATCGGTGCATTTGAGTTAAAGTCCCCTGGCCCCCCACCCATGATGATTGTTGACCTCACTGGTTTGGAAGATGGAGAAATACCCATGAGTAATGGGTCGGAGACTGATGGGGAGACTTCTGTCAGTAGCGAGATGGAGACTAAGCATTGCACTAGCCCCACCTCAGTACTATTATAGAAGAAAATCAATGTATTTGAGCTTGCAGTGAACTCAACTATTGGGTATGTGGTTCTTTCTCTAATGGAAGTAGTTCTTAACCCCATTGATACAGGATCCCGAATGATAACTTGTAGTACTCTGCCAATGCCCAAAGACACCCCAAAGAGAGAGGAAATGGACTCACAAACCCAACAGAGGAAAAAAAGAACAAAAAAAATTGATGTTAGGGTAGACACAAAGCTAGGAGGGAATTCAAACAGGGTCAGAAAACAAAGGAGTACAACAAAGGAGATTTCTGCAGGAAGGCACCAAACCCTGGACCTCAATAAAAAGGTAAAAATTGATTGTTCTCTCCTGGAACATAAGGGGTCTAAATAACCCCCAGAAACAGGTAGTTGTAAAACAATATATCTGTGACTATAAAGTGGACATCCTTTTAATCTAGGAAGTTAAAATGTCTTATGACAATTTTGATAAGCTGGTGGGGAGGCTTTGGCCTGGGGCCAATTATTTCTACTCTGAGGCTCATGGGGCTTCGGCCATAATCGCCACCCTCTAGAACCTGTCTAAGGTCCAGGGAGATGAATATAAATTTTCTCATCATCACTTGGCGGTGACCTTCATCTCTTCGTCAGCTACTTGGGGTAAAAGTACAAACCTGTGTCACGCTTTTATAAAGGAAAAGGACCACATCATGCAAACTGTTCAACTTTAACGACATAAAAAGTGGCATTTTTATTTAGAATTTGAGGATGATGTAAACTGATGAAATGTGTAAAAATGGATGAAGTTTATGCCTAAAATTTAAAAAAAAACAAATTAACAAGAATTGACATAGTTTTTTATCTTTTTAAGTCCATTTTTCAACAGTTGAAAACTGCTGAAAATCTGGGGTCCAGTTCACACCAAACAAGTATATGCAAATAATCTATTTTTCCTCTAATTTCAAAATATGTTATAGATAAAATGTATAGCTAGTGCAGAAGAGAAGAAATATTGGTTTCAATGTATATTTTCTCTGTTATAACTGCTCAATGTTGAACTTATCTAAAATTGACAGTTTTCATCTCCCACCAAATTTCCCCTATCAAATCTATAACATTAAAAAAAAAAAAAACATATTCTTGAAGAGGACTCTCTCCTTTATTGTTAAATATAAATTTTAAATTTTTTTGATATTTATTTGAAGTAACATCTTCTTGAAGGTTAAAATACCTACTTGTTGTATTTTGAAATTATAATGTGTTAGATCTAATATAAATACTATAAAATTTACATGAAAATAATCTTGGCTCTGAGCTCCACAAAAGGGTATTTTTATATTTATAAAAATAACATTAAAAAGAGTAGGGGTTATTGAAACATAAATTTTCTAAAATAATTTTATTTCTTAGGTAATTGGTATAAAACATGCATTAAATAGATATTTCCAATAGGAAAAGTTTAACCACTTATCTAGCTAGACCATATGTTTGACAAAAATTAATTTTTATTTAGAAATACTCAAATTTAGCTGTGTTGATAAGTGGTCTTGAAACATGACACAATTTTGTGCTTCTACCCCTTGGTACTGTTACAAACTCTATGCTCCCAATACCCACCAGGGGAGAAAGGAGGTGTGGGAAGAACTAAATACGTCTTTCTTACCCCTTCAGGACTCAACTCATGGCGGCTGGTGATTTTAACTAATGTTTGTTCCCTTCCAAAAAGTACGGGGGTAACATGGATTACTATGACAATATGGGGGGACTTGGATAGCTTTGTCTATATTAATGGTCTTTATGTTGTTGATCTAAGGGGCAATCCCTTCACCTAGACAAAAAACAGAAAAGGGAGTCACCTCATCTAGGTTCACCTCGACCATTTCTTTCTATCCTCATCCTAGGACTTGGGGTCGGCCTCCTCGTTGGTGGCTCTTCCTGGGACCACCTCAGATCATAATACCCTCCTACTTAAATGGATGGATGTGCGGTAACCCTACACTGCACCTTTTACGTATGAGATTATGTGAGCCTCCCACCCTAGCTTCTGTGAAAGGATTAGGAAATGACAGTCTACCCTAATAAAATGAATGACAATGTTTATGGTTGCTTCCAAGCTGGATCTAATCAGAGGTGTTGTTTAAGGTTGCAAAAAAACCACCTTTGGAGACATTTTTCAAACTAAGAAGGCTCTATCTAAGAAACTTGAAGTTCTCCAAGGGAAAATGGTAGATGGTAACTTGTCATCTAACTTGCACATTGAAGAAGAAAATACTAAGAAACGCTGGAAGGATACTCTAGCCAATGAAGAAGTTTTCTGGAAATAGAGGTCTAGGGTCTTATAGATAAAAGAGGGAGACCGTAACATGACCTTTTCGATCAATCTTCCTACAAGCACAAGAAATAGATTTTTATCAGCACCCTCACAAATTCTATGGGAGTGGAAATCTCTGACCCAATTCAGCTTGGTGATTTAGCCACTGACTATTTCATTTGATCCCTCACTGATATGAATTCATGGAACTGTGAAAGCATTCAAAAGAAACTCATATCCAAACTACAAAGGGCTGTCCAGAGTGCTGATAATATTATCCTCTTCTCTAGGGTTACTGATGAGGAGGTTCGCAAGGTGGTGTTCTCCATGGGACCCTATAAAGCCCCTAGCCCGAATGGTTTCCCCCAACCCTCTTCCAGGAATTTTGGGATATTTTTGGCTCTGATATGACTAGACCAACTCGGACTTCATTAGGAGTAAGAAAATCCTAAAGCAACTTAATGAAAACTATATTGTTTTGGTCCCCAAATGTGCGAAGCCCAGGGTTATGGAGGAATTTAGGCCTATAAGCCTATGAAATACACTTTATAAAGTCTTCTCCAAAATCATGGTCAATCATATCAAACCTCTACTCTATAAAATAATTAGCCCCAACCAGAAGGAATTTTTACATAGAAGGTAAATTATGGACACATCCATTACTACCCATGAAATTCTACACTCTATTGACCACAGTAAGGCTGTTGGAATGGCCCTCAAATTGGATGTATCAAAATCCTACAAAAAAGTAAATTCAACTTTTCTCTACAAAGTTTTAGCTACTTTTGGTTTTGCTGAAGAGTTTTTTGTGCTTATTAAGGCTTGTTTAGAAATGGTAAGATTGTCAGTGTTGTTCAATGGCAAACTAGGTGCAAAATTTACACAAGTTAAGGGACTTCGCAAAGGGTATCCCCTTTCTCCCTACCTCTTTATACTTCTTGTTGAGGTCCCAGGTTGTAGCATGATGAATATGGCCCAATCCCAAGAAATTGAGGGGACTAAACCAAATACTACCCTCCTATCGGTGATCCTACAAAAATTTGTGGATGACACCTTTTTTGGAGTCTCTTCGGTTAAGGAAGCATGTATGTGGAAGCGACTACTTGAAAATTATGCTATTGCTTTGGGCCAGCATATCAACTATCACAAAAGTATAATGTTCTTCTTTAACACTGATAATTTTGTCAATGGAAAGATCTTGAATATTATGGGTTGTAGGCCGATATGCTTTCTGCTAGTTACCTCGGCCTCCCATTGATTGTTAAAGATGTGAAGAATGAATTATGGAACACCATTCTTGAGCGAGCCCAAAGAAGGCTGGTAGGGTGGAATGGTAAGCTCCTTAGCAGCGTTGGTAAGCTCCAACTCCTTGATGCTTCCCTAAAAGGCATTCCTGTGTATTTCCTTTCTATTTTTAAAATATTTGGTTTCATGGTTGAGAAGTTGGAAAAAATACAATGCATCTTCCTTTGGTCTGGGTGTGAAGAAAAGAAGTGTCTCCCCCTGGTTATTTGGGACAAGGTTTGTCTTCCTAAATCTCTTGGTGGCCTGGGTCTAAGAAAAATCCTCAACCTTAAGAGGGGTCTATTGTCCAAGGTGGCATGGACCATGGTTCTTGGATCTACTAATTGGTGTAAGATTATGGAGGCAAAGTACCTGGATGGTAGTCACTTTTGTAAACTCTTCATGGCTCATGGCCACCCCGAGGGATCCAAAATTTGGAACAACATTCTCAAATGTAGAGATATTATGGAAATGGGGCCATATGGCTATTGGGCAATGGCATGGAGATTTAGTTCTAGGATTTTCCTTGGCCGCCTGACATCACTCTTGGGACCTCCAGATTCTCTCAATTAAGAAACATCCTTACACTTGGAGTTGGATCCCTAGTCTCCAACTTTATTACCAATGGTAAATGGATCAACCTCCTCTCATACGTGTAGGATGGACCTAACCTTTCCAACCTAGAGACCATACTCAATAAACTTTTACACATCCTCTGCATTCCTCTTATGGATCGACCTGACAGACTATTATGGAGACACACTCAACATGACAATTTTCTGTTAAATTGGCTAATCGTCTGGTGATTAATGAAACTGTTAACACTACGTGCTAGAAGAAAATTTGGTAGCCCTAATTAATCCCTAAGGTGAATTTCTTTTTGTGGATGGTGCTACATGGAAAAATCCACACCCTTGACAATCTGGTTAAAAGGGGATTTAGCCTTGCTAACAGATGTTGTCTATATAAGAAGGCATATGAAAGTATAAACCACCTCATGCTGCATTGTGAATTGTCTACTAAGATCTGGCAGGATATCCTATCTCAGCTCAACCTCCTCTAGGTTTCCAATATGAATATTCACGATAGGAATTATGACAAGCACTCTCGTTCTCAACAAAACCCTGATAAAAATTTTTTGTAACCAAATCCCTCCTATCTTCCACTAGATTATTTGGAGTGCAATAACAGGATTTTCAGGGATACTAAACTCCCTAAAATTGAGGTCTTCCACCTTGAACTCAAACTGTTACAAGAGAATTTGTTGATGGCCGACTAGAAAAGCCCAGGTCTCCCCCACCTTTGATTCTGACTAGAGAACAACTAAAAATTAAGGAATTGGCAAGGGGTTTTCCATATATGACAACACCAAACTCACAAATAGAAAGGATATTGTTTGGTCTCCACCTCAGCCTTCATGGCACACATTTAATTTTGATGGCTCCATCCATGGAGGGCTCCAGGAAGGTGGAGGCATCATTCAAGATCAATGGAGGAGAATGGTGGCTTCTTTTTTTTTCCCCCTTCATAACCATACTATTAACTAGACCAAGGGTATGACTCTCCTATGGGTCATAAATTTTTCTATTAGCCAAAGCTATACTAGCATTGAAATTGAAGGGGAATCTAAAATTATCATTGGGGATGTTCTTGAAAACTCCTTGGCTAGATGGAAAGTTGACCCAGTTTTATCCAACATAAAAGGTTTGATGGGATGAATTCATATGGCCAACATTAAGCACACTTACAGGGAGGGTAACTCAGTTGTAGACTCCATGGTTGTTGTTGGTTTGTAGTTGGATAGTTTACAGTGCTGGAGGGTTGATAATCATCTTCCCAAGGAAATGAGAGATGTCAACATCAAACTCCATGATGTTTAAAAACTTGCTTTTGGTTTGGGCACCAAAGGATGGGCCCAAGGGCTCATTTATTTTCACCACTTGCACTAGTTTTGATTTGAAACACCACATGGCTTTCATCAAAGGGCTCTTCACTTTAAACAAGAGGTTGACATGGCCAGGCTGTGTCACTGTACCTTTTTTGTGTCATCATTACATTAATTGGATTCTCAGGCAAGTGAAAATTATAGAGGATTACAAAATATTTAGGGAAGATTTAAATGATGGATTTTACATTTTACAGTGTCGTTCCCATGTGTTAACCCTGGTGGCATCTCTGGTGGTGCTTTATGAGGCAAAGGGTAATTACTACCTTAATTATGGCTCTTGAAGTGACAATATTTTAGGCTAAGCTATGGTTTTCATTCCTCCATTTATCGCAACTACCCTACTTTCTATATGGGCTCTAGTTTTTGTGGTTTCGTGGGTGATTGCAACTGCTGGATGTGAGGTCCTGCCCTGACCTGTCCTAGTTTGACTTTCATTTTGGACACTTGACTCATCAGGATGATATTTTGAGTATTGACATTATGGTTTATGCTTGACGTCTTTTGGACTTTATGAGTAGATGTTATAGGTTTTGTTGATGATCAAAGTTACCGCACTCTTTATATCTATACACATGCTTATTTTGATACCTAGATTTTTGCATGATATATGTATTCAGTTTTGTCCTGTTATCTCTGACATTATATTCATTAATGAAATCATGGTTCGAGTTTATGACGCTAACACTTGCTTCTGCAAATATGTAATGTTATATGACGTAGACATATGCACATGTATATTGATTAGAAGATGCTAGCATTTTATGTTGAAATGTTTATTAATATAAATGGTTTTTATAATGTACTGACATTGAGTTTGAGCATGCAGGGTTATGGCCATGGGTTAATTCGGGGAAAAAAGTTAGGACCAAGTGCAATCCGTAAAGCCAAGGTCGACTCTAGTAAGAGAGTGCGACCTCGTTGTATTGTATTTCAAATTGTAATGTGATGATTGATTATGTATGAGTATTAATGGTCTAAATTGTATTTTGTAAGTGATTTTTATTTTTGTGAAAATGTTTATTGTCTTGCACATAAGCATGCCACATAGGTTGTGATGTGTCTTCTGTTGGTGATGTGTCATTTGACACTTTAGTTGTAGTGGCATGTGATGTGGACTTTGGACCCCACCTCCTTCTTGGTTATCTTGAACATTTCCCAAAACTAATAGGTGGCATATGTGACCAAGGAAACCTTGATAAACTAACTCCATTTTCGGATGCATAAATTTYTGGTTATTTTAAGGAGTTTTGGGAAGTCCTAGGATATAKTTTGTTGTAAATTTGAGTACCCCAAGGTTAGGACTTTGGTTGGGGGGCTCAATTTYTGCATTTTCACCTTCCTAGGCCACCTTTAAGTCCCCCCAATTATGTCATTTTTGGGATGCACGAAAATTGGAGTTCTTCCTTAGCTGTCCACCAATTTGAATATGTTGATATTGATTTCCTTAAACATGTGGAAGGGCAGGTATCAACTGGGTTATAACCTAGAAACCTAACTAATTTGGGGGATGGTTTTAAGTAGGAAGGAAAATATGGTTTTAGGGATTGCTAAGCAAGGAAGGAAGATTGCAGAAAAAAAATTGGAAGGACCTGGTCTTAGGATTGTTAACCAGCAAGCTTGGGAGGGAACAAGTGGAGTTTCAACACTAATTCAGTCAACTGCTTGGAAGGAGGTTGGTGGTGTCAAACTCTGTTCATTTTATGTTGTTTACTGTTTGAGTATGATGTTATCCTATGTTTGTATATGATGTTGTTCTCTGTTTGAACATAATGTGAATTGTAAAGAAATGTTTTATTCCTTTGTCATGAGTAAAGTTTGAAATTGGACTATTTTAATTGTTTAAAATCTGAGTTTGAGTTTAGTGTTTCCTTTGTTTTTGCTTGCCATGGTTTGTTTAAGGGTGTGCAAGTTCAATCCTCATCCTTGGGAGGAAAGTAGGAGAACTTCGGGTGAAGGGCATAGAGTTGGGATTTTCTTTTGTTGAGTGCATAGCTGTATGGGCAGCTATGATAACCAGCTTATGTTGGGGGTCATGAGGTGAAATTTTGGGGGCCATAAGGAGTGTTGTTTGGCTCTTAGTATTGAGCTGTTATTGGGGTCTTGAAAAGGGAATTGTGAAAAATGCATACTTGTTGTTGTCAATACATAAGTCTGGTGACTCCAAAGTTAATTCCACCTTCACCCATCATTTGGATTCTATAATGAATCCTTTGTTTAAAGCCCGGGAAGGGAGTAACGTGATTTGTGTGTTCTGAAGTCTGTTTTAAGTTTTGTTCTGCCTGTGTGTTATCCTGTCCTATACCTCTTCCCCTAGCTCGGGGGTGGCCATGTAATGGCCTTGGCTGGGAGGAGAGCTCCATGGCCATGTGGAGAAAGTCTGATTTGTGCAGGTCTAGAGTTTTGGCTTTCATGGTGCAGTTCAGAATTGAAGATTGAAGATTGAGTTGGTAGTTATTAAAATGGCCTTATGTTATTTCTGGTTGATCAGGGATTTGCTTTCTTATAATTGTTTAACTGTTGAATATTGATCTTGTAAATTTAATTAAGGGGAAACCCTGGACTACTTGGTTAATAGTTTCCTGTAATAAGTTAAATTACTGTTCCTCAAATGGTCCAAAATCC
>MU228233.1:2152179-2170798 GCA_018584345.1 Thuja plicata
AGCTATGTTTTTGAAAGTTGTATTAATTATTATATTTAATTTGGATATAAGAAAAAAAAAAAAAAAAAATTGTTAGTTGTGTTTTGCCTAGATTATTTTGGGCATTACACTGGACTACGAGAAACTCTTGCTCGAGCAAATTCAGGGTGTGGGTTGTTTTCATGGTCTTTGCTAAAACGGGTGGTGACTAGCATAGGATCAAACCAGACAAAATTTAGGATGAGATCACCTTTGTTCTCCCTTAATCAAGGTTTTCCCACGCCCTCAGGTTCTATAGGATGTTCCACCCCTGCTACTAGCCATAAATCCTCTGAAACCCACCATACCCCTAGTTCTAAGGCTGGATCCAAACATGACCTAACCTCTAAAGACTCCTCTTGGTGACCCCCAAAAAAGTGTAAAAAGATCTACATTAATCTTGAATGCCATTAGGCTATCAACCCACAACCCATCACTACATGTCGCTCCTCCCATCTAGGTAAAGAGAAGGGTAAAAGAGCAATGAAAGAGTTGTTCGACCAGGAGGATGCCTTGTTGGAATCTTCCAGTCGGGAAGAGGATAAAAACTATTTTGACTAAGAGGAAGGAAAAGATTACACTCATACTACCTTAGCAAAAGAGGGTAAGGAGGACAATACCCCCACTACTAAGAAAGCCACTATGGCTGAGAGCACAAAAATTATTACGGGTGGTGGCTTGGTGGGAAGAATCAAATACCAGATTGCTAATCTAGAGAATACTATGGCCAAACTTAATGGGGACTTGGCCAATACCAACAGGAGATTGGATGATGTCAGCAAATTTTCCCTTAAGGTTATGCATGCTTCTTCTACTACCCTCTGTCCGCTAAATGAGAAGGCCTATGTCGGGAAGGAGTGTGTTGAAGGTAATCGTGAGGTCTTCAAGTTTCTTAATGAAGAGTGGGATGACCTGCTGCTTTCCAAGTGCTTATGGGATGAAAAATAACTCTGTTGTTGGATTGGGGTGGTGATGTGAACTGTGACATTACTGACTTCAAGCCCTATGGTTGATCTAGTTTTTTTAATTTTAGTTTTAAATATAAAAATTTAATTATGGTTAATAGCCCTATGTGGCATGATTTATATTTTATGTTGATTAAACTTGATACTATCTACTTGTGGGTTTTTGAAACTTTAAATTCTTCCTGGTATAGTTTTATCATTTTGGTTTTTGATAGAGGTAGATGGTTTATTTTATATTCTACTGCTTTCTAGGTTGAATTGATATGATGTTAATTCTTCCCTAGTTATCTAATTGTTGTACCTCAAGCCATCATAATCTTGTTGCTGCTTAATTAAAAAACAATTGAGATCTAATAAAATTATTTGCACAAATATATATAAAAAACTCTTCATTTAAGCTTTACCTACAAAACAAGGAAAATGATCACTCGAATAGCTTGAAAATGCCACCACACATAACCAATTCTGTAAAAATAGAAACATAAATAAATAAACAATAATCCTCAATTCAACCAAGTCCTTACTTGTTAAGAAGATGCGTACGAAGATAACAAAGTGAAACTCTTGAGAACAATCATGAACGACATTAAAATATTTTGTCATGAAGGACATTAAAATATTTTGTCCTTTCCTTTCTCAAAAATGGAGAAAATCAATAACAAATGCAGACTCTTTATAACAATTTGTCAATGAACAACCCCCAAAAAAATAGACAAAATCAAAATATTTATACTAGAATATTTCACTTGCTGCTATGACTTTCATGAGAAGAATTTCGAATAAAACTGTTACTGTTGTTGGAGATTCCCTTTTCCTACACTATTGTATAAAAGAGAAATACCATGGTTTTGTTTTAAAAGAGGCAACCCAAATCTTCCTATATGTCGTAATGTGTTACACCTTCAGAAAAAATTAAAAAATGCATAAATACTTAAATACAACATTAATTGATGCACTAGCATTACTAACATGCAGTTTGTCATTGTGACCTATTCATTGCAAAAATATTTTTTATTAGGTTGATAGGGATGGAAAAGGGCTTTGAACCCTTTTACAAAGAGTGAAACAACAAATCACAATACAATAGACAGTGGAGCAGACCAAAACAAGGACAAACAACACTGCCACCACAAAGAGAGGATTTTGTAATGCCCACACAATCTTGATGGTTTTTCATAAGGACCGCAAAACCTTCACTTCCATAATCCTATTTGAGAAGGTAGTAAAAAATAAAAAAAAATAAAAAAAACCTCAACAACACTAAGAATCAACCACAAATCAACTAAGACCAGACAAGGCCCTTGAAAGATTCTAGCCATAGTGTGGCCAACATGGCCTTGAGAAATACAAAAGATTTCTTTTTTCTTACACAATGTTTATAGATGATGTCCTATAGAAAGATTCATCTTGTAACTACCTGGCACACATTCTACTAAATAATCAACAACATCCAACATTAATGAACATGCATGGCACTTTTGTAATATGATCCTGTAAAAGGAAAAAAATTTACGTTACATCTGAAAACCCAATAAAGCTATGATGTTCTCTAAAACGAGCCTGCACTCCAACCCTTTTTGAACCATTTTCCTTCAACCACTTCACAAATGCCTTTATATCTTTAACAACACCTATCCAATCAAAGCCAAGTAAATCAAATGTTGTGCTTCCAGAATATTCAAACCGACTTTCCCACCATACAAATGAGAAATGATAGTCTTATAACTAGAATCCAGTTCAACTATGTTAATTGCATGACTTCGAATCTCAAAGTCAACTCCTGCAAAACCACAATCCTAGGTGTATCTTCTATGCCCGTCACGTATGCATCAAAGGTCGTATCATTACGCTGAAATTAAAACTGTTGAAATTGTGAAGAAGTAGATGACGCCATCACACGCACTGTCACTGTGAACTTTGTTCACAGATTAAACAAAGATCAAAATGAATATGGAAAGAAAAGGAAAAGTTCTTTACCAATTAGTTGTATTTTAGTAATTTACAAATGGTAACAGTAATATAGAACTACATATAAACGAACGCTTCATACAAACAAACAGGTCTCTGTTGATTTAAACAAATTCACTTCTATATTGTTTTAAAAAAAAGGACCTCTCGCTTAATTTTATTTTTTTTAAGAAAGAACTCCCACTACATTAAAGAAACCTCGTCCCTACATATATCTATAAAACCCTTGGCTCCACGATCCATAGGTTTGTAAAACTATTCTTAAAGAAATTTTCTATATTTGCTGAGATAATAAGAAATGAAGATTTATTTAAAAGTTGAATAGAATTCCCGTGATTGAATGGTATTTACACGTCTGGAAGTAATTGAAATCTTGGTCAAGAAAAGATTGTCTACTATATAAACAAAAAATTAAAGAGCAGGGCTTACCAATGGCATACTTGGTTTTCTTATGTTTTTAAATTGTCCTTACATACTATGAGGTTTAGTTGACTCGATAGCCACGGGTCGACAAGAGTAGGTTAGGTTGGAAATATCTTGCTTGTTGGGTCACCCAAGGGCTTAGACTGTCAAAATGTCAAAGGTTTGTCATAAATATTATTCCTAGACAATGGATAATAAATATTTGGAAATTTTATATCAAGTCATTTTTCTAATTTATGTATCAATCATCTCCTTGATATTCTTGGAGAGCCCAACTTTAACATAGATTGTTTAACAGTTGTTCTTCCTTCCAGTGATGGAGTCCCCCCCCCCCAAGGTAATGAACTAGAGTTAGAAGGGCCTGTAAGAAACACAGAGACCGAGAAGACTGATGCCCAAGAAAAAGGGCATAGAAAGGAAGAGCTAGAAAAGAACACAGAAGCTGAGAAGGTGGAGGCTTTAGAAGAAGGTGAGATTCTTAGAGTGAACTCTGTAGTGGAGATGGGCATGGCTCCTGTTGTTGGAGAAATGGTCATAGTATTATCGGACGTCTCCAACACTATCATTAACAGTCCAAATGGTTATAATACAAACATGGAAAACAAGTCTCAGGTGTTTGGAAGTGCTTTGACGGGAAAATTCCGGGGGGAAACTTCTTCCAGTCGGCAGTGTGGTTTAGACCTTGTTGAGGAAACTTTGATAGCTTCCTCCCTGTCACCATCGACCTCAGTCCCCGACTAGTCAAAACCTAAAAGGAAAACCAGGAGCAAGAAGATGGGTGATGGACTAGAATAAAAAATGAAGGTTGATGTAGGGAGTGAAAACAAGGTGGGTCGTCCGACTGCCAAGGTGACCAGAGCTAAGGAAGTAGCAAGGGCCATTGCTAGCGGAAGGCAACTGACCTTGGAAGACTCTCAAAAAGGTAAAAGATGAAGTTCCTCTCATGGAACATAAGGGGCATGAACAACCCACAAAAATAGTTCGCTTTAAAGAAGTATATTACAGAGCTCCAAGTTGATATGGTTCTCATACAGGAGGTTAAAATGAAGCATAGTATTTTTGCACCACTGGTTGAGAAAATTTGGCCCGGGGTGGCCTTCCTATATAGTGAAGCTGATGGAGCTTCAGGTGGTGTTGCTACTCTCTGGAATCCTTGTAAGTTATCTGGTAAATTTGTGGGTTCTTCTCACAACTTTCTTGCTGCATTTTTTAATTGGAATAATTCTTCATGGTATATGTTCAATATTTATGCCCCTAACTCTAGAACTGAATGAGGTAGACTCTGGGGGGAAATCTCTAACCTCTTTGATGTTGACCTTGATTTCCCTGTTATGTGTGCTGGGGATTTTAATTCCCCCCTATTTCCCTTTGAAACATTAGGAGGCTCCCAAGATTATTCTGATAGCATGCAAGAGCTTGCAGATTTCATGAGGATTAGTGATTTGGTTGATATTGAGTTACAGGGTATGGGGTTTACCTGGTCTAACAATAGAAAAGGTAGACACCTTATTTAGGTTAGACTGGACAAATGGTTGATCTCTGATGGGTGGGATATTGCCCCTCTGATAGGTCTCTCGCACCTCCCATGGAATGTGTTTGATCACTCTCCTCTGATTCTTGACTGGGTGGAGAAAGCTTGTGCTAGACCTCGACCATTCCGCTATGAGATCATGTGGCATTCTCACCAAGAATTTGAAGACTGCATACAAAGGTGGTGGAACACGCCTATTAGAGGTATAGCTATGTTCAGAATAACTGAGAAGCTTAAAATTATCAAAAGGGAGGCCCGCGGATGGAGAAAAAGCAAGTTCCGAGACATTTTCCAGTGTAAAAAAGAGATACAGGAAAAACTTAAACTCCTCCAAAATGAAATGGCCATGGGAAATTCCACTGGGGAAGCTCATATTGAGGAAGAGAGATGGAGGAATAAATGGAAAGATAACATAAAAAGGGAGGAAATCTTCTGGAAGAAATGATCTCGCATCCAATGGCTCAAGGAAGGGGACCGCAACTCAGCTTTTTTCCACAGATCTGCTTCAATTCATAAGAGAAGGAACACTATCAAATCATTGGCTGCCGGTGGGGTGGTGATGAGTGAGGATGAAGAAATGGGTAAACATGCGGCATATTTCTTTTGTGATACCTTCAGTAACCCGCTTCGGAGGGGGACTAACGCTGCCAGCTCCCATCTTCTGGAGGCTATCCCGAGTGTTATTTCTAGAGAATAGAATGATTGTCTTATTTCCAAGGTCTCTAAAGAGGAAGTCAAAACTACGGTTTTCTCCATGGGGGCTTTTAAATATCTTGGACCAGATGGATTTCCCCCGGATTTCTTCCACCATTTCTGGGACATCATAAAATATGATATTATCCATGCTACCTATGATTTTGTTAGAACTAGAAAAATTCTCAAGAGTATTAATAAAACTTACATTGTTCTTCTCCCTAAAATCCAAGACCCCAAGGAACTAAGTGATTTCCAGCCAATCATCGTCTGTAACACAGTTTATAAAATCCTTTCAAAAATCATCACTAATAGGATCAAACCTCTCCTAGATAAAATTATTAACCCCAACCAGAAGGGGTTTGTTCCAGGAAGGGAAATCCTTGATGTGGCTATCACTACCCATGAAATCATTCACTCGATGGATAGAGGTAATAATGCTGGCATGGTACTGAAACTTGATATCTCTAAGGCATATGATAAGGTGATCTAGAAATTCCTGTATGGGGTTCTAAATAAGCTTGGCTTTAATGCAAATTTCATTAGAATTGTCAAGGAGGTGGTTGAAACAGTTGAATTTGCAATTCTGGTTAATTGTTCTCCTTAGGGGTCATTTAATCTGGAGAGAGGCTTGCGCCAAGGTGACCCCCTATCCCCTTATTTGTTCCTCCTAGTGGCTGAGGTGCTGGCCCATAATTTTTTGAGGCTGGAGGCTTCTGGCCACATTGCTGGATTCAAACCGGCCTCCACTCTTCCTCCGAAAATCATCTAACAATTTGTGGATGACACATTTCTGTTTGGGAAAGCTTGCATCAGAGAAGTGAGAGCTTGGAAATATTTTCTGAATGTTTATGTGGAGGCCTCGGGTCAGGTGAATAATTATAGTAAAATCAAAATTTACTTCTTTAATTTTGATCAAAGAACCTAGTTGAAAATTATAGAATGTATTGGGTGTAAGGGTGGTATACTTCCCGACACTTATCTTGGGCTCCCCCTCACTGTTAAGGAAGACTCCGACCTGTTCTAGAACTCTATATGTGAAAGAATGCAAAACAAATTGGCTGGATGGAAAGGCAAGCTCCTAAGTAATGCAGGAAAGCTTCAACTTCTGGCGGCCGCCCTGCAAGGAATACCGGTTTACTTTCTATCTCTTTTCAAAATCAATGACAAAATAGCTGAGAAAATCAAAAAAATCTAAAGGAACTTCCTATGGTCTGGAACGGAGGAAAAGACTAAAATGAACCTGATTGGCTGGGAAATAGTGTGCCAACCCAAGAAGGTGGGAGGACTGGGTGTGAGAAAGATAAAAGATCTTAACAAGACGCTAATTATGAAACTTGGGTGGCAACTCTTTAAAGGTAACTCGGGTTGGTGCAAAATTCTGAAGGCCAAATACTTCTTAAATGACCAATTCCCCATGGGTCAAAGCTACCTCACTGGGTCTAAATTATGGAATTTCATGGTGAAAAGTAAAGGTTCCCTCCTCAGAGGCTTAAAATGGGTGGTTGGTGATGGAAAGCAGATAAGTTTCTAGGAGGACTGGTGGGTAGGAGATAAACCTCTCAGTAGAAATAATCTTTGTCTCCTCAGAGATCATTTAACTTCTCACTTTGGAGACAAAGTCAGTGACTACATTTCTCAGGATATGAAATGGAAGAACCTTGCTAATGCTTATCATGACCAGGAGCGTATCCCAACCCACATTATGGAACTACAAAAAAATGATTGCTGTGATCAAGATCCCCTTCTCACAAATTGTTGACAAGGCTGTGTGGTGCCACAACAAATCAGGGGAGGTCATGGTCAAATCTGCATACCAGGCTAACATTAAGGCTCTGGCCAATGAGTTGAGTTGGGGAAAGGTGTGGCTCCCCCAGATCATTCCCAAAATTAATTTCTTCTGGTGGACCACTCTTCACGGGAAAATCCTTACGTTAAACAACCTCCAGAAATGGGGGGTTCAGCTGGTTAACAGGTGTGTTCTTTGTAAAATGTAGGCAGAGTCTATAAACCATATTCTTATTCACTGCCCTTATGCTTCTCAGGTGTGGGGAAAAATTATGAGCAAATTAAAGCTAGATTGGGTCTTTTTGGAGCACTTAGACCAATTCATTAATAACTGGGGTCGAATTGTTGAGCATCCTCTTATTCACATCCTTTGGAGATTATTACCCTCGCATGTCTGTTGGGGTCTATGGAAGGAATGAAACAACTAGATTTTTAGAGGAGAAGATAGTAATGTTGAAGGTACAGTGCGGTTGATTGTGAATCTACTGAAGGAAAATATGGAAACTTTTCATTGGAAAATCCCCCCCGCACCCCCAAGGGACTAGAGTGTATGATAGCCAAGGAATGGGCTCTTCTCACTTCATTCTATGTGATGGACAAATCCAAATTTCTAAAAAGACTAAACACTAAATGGTCTCCCCCGGAGGAATACATAACTAAGCTGAACTTTGATGGGGTTGCCTCTAATGGTATTGCTGCGAGAGGAGGTATTCTTCATGATCATAATGGTCACCTTATCCTGGCCTATGCGGTCGACCTTGGAATGGGATCTAACAATTTGGCTGAGATGTCTACCCTCCTATGGGGTCTCAAGGTGGCGTCTGATATAGGGATTAAAAGATTAATCATAGAAGGTGATTCTAAAATTGTTATCGAACTGGTTAAAGGGAACTATACTACTGGCTGGATTTTGACAAATGTGCTGCATGACATCTGTTCGCTGCTCCCCAGGTTCAATGAATTCAACTTTCAACACATTTACCATGAAGGAAATGCGGTGGCAGACATGCTGGCAACCTTGGGTTTTGCGGTGGATAACTTAAGATGTTGGAGAAACTTAAACTCCCTACCAAAGCACGTTATTCGGCTTGTGGAAAAAGAAAGAAAATTTAATAATGTCTGACAAGGATGATGTTGATTGGTTGAATAAGTCAGCAGGAAAATTCATGAGGCGCCGCATCATTTCAAATTTTATAAGAGATACGGGGTGTGATCATATTAATTATTGTCAGCTTGAAAGACGGGACATCAATGCCATTTTCAGAAAGAGTATGAGCTTTTTCAAATTAAAAGAAGACATGGAGCTTAACACGTGCAAGGGAAAGAATGAAATGACTGATGTGATTAATTGCGACATCAAGCCTTTATGGCCTTTAAGGAAAAATCATTTGTTGATATGCAAAGCTTATTCGCTCATATCAGCAAACAATGTGAATAGTATGAGCCTTCTCTATGAGCAGGCATAAATTATTACCACCTGGTTTTTTGGTTGGAGACAAAAGTGCTATATTTGTTGGGTTTTTGCTCCGCTCTGGTTAGGGTTGTGCTAAAAAAAGGAAGGAAAGGTGGGATGTCGGTTAAGACTAAGGAGGAAGACTTGCCTGAATATAGTTTAGAGATGGGTGGAGACATGGTGCGGGTGGAACCCGCCAGGATCGAGGATGACTTAATCAAAAATCTGTGTGTTCTTAACTACCTCAAGGAGGGTGGTTTCTTCCCTTTCATGAAGGCTATGGGTGGTAGTGATGAACTGGTCTCGCTACAGTTGGTGAAAACTTGGGATGAGCGTAAAGTAACTATTAATGGAATAACATTTGAGATTAATGAGGAGGTGATCACGCAAGCCATGGGTCTCTCCATAGAGGGGAAAAAATGGAAGAAGATCACCAAAAGCCGTGATGACACCCATATGAAATGGTTCTTTAAAAAAGTAGAGATTCCTGAATGCTTTAGGGGAGGATTCAATAGATTATCGCTGCCCGACCCATGGGATGATATGTGCCTCATCCTGATGAAGTAGATCACTCTAGAAGGTCGCATTGGCACCTATTACAACTACCATTTCCCTCTCCTCAACCACTTCAGGTACAATGATTCCATATCCTTTCTATTTTTCTTGCTCCATTCTATGGAAGTGTCTATTCTGGATGTTAGAGAAAAAATGAAAGCTAGGTAGAATTATTGCATCCTCTATCAGGGCTTAATGCTTTTCCTTTACAATCTCCACTTATCCCTCTACCCGCCTAGGACTGTTTCTCTGTCTAACCCCACACAACACTCTGCAAACCCTAATGAGCTTCAATTCACGCTCTCCAACCCCACGACTTCCTCCAAAACCCCGATCTCCAAGAAAAATAAATAGAGCTCTACCAACGGTGACCAAATCACCATTGATTCTAAAGGTGAGGAGGAGGAGAACGACATCAAATGGAGATCTAACAGACTAGCCACTAAAACTAGATACAAGAAAAAAGCGGTGAGAAAGCGGTGGGAAAGAAAATTAAGGTCAAGCAGAAGAATAAGGAAAAAAAGAAGCAAAGCCCTATTGTGGAGGGGTCTGTGAATAGCCATGACTCTCATGTCTTAGCCAGTTTCAGCCTCCCTGTCTACGACCTCTCCAATAGAAAACTCTTTGAGGAGAAGAAAGAGGATTCCCCGCTCCTAACCCCACAGTCCCCTAGCCCTCAGGTGGTTATAAACATTACCCCGGAGGACCCTAAAAAAATAGAGGATAAGCTGCCTGATGCTATGAGTGACACCCCCTTTGGCAATGCTGGTCCTCAGGAGTTGTTGTCCATCCCCAAGGTGGAGATAAAGGAAATGAGAGTGAAAATCAATAATCTCAGGGAAAGCTTCAACAAGATTGCAGATTTTGCTGTGAAGGTCATGCACGCGGCTGCCACTACTCTCCAACTCCTTCACATGGAGAAATTGAACCCGGGAAGTGAATGTAAGGAGGAAAAATTATACCAATTCCTTGTAGACGATTGGCTGAAGCTCCTGTTAAAAGATGGGGAAGGTAACCCCAATTAGCCCCCCCCCTTTTTTTGTCTATGATTAACCTTTTTGACTAGACTCTCCGGTTGGGCGTTGTTGGCCTTTTTGATCTTCGTATTAATTCTAGATTATGCTATCTGGTGTTTTCTGCTGTTAATGTTAACTATACTCTTAATTACTACCACAGGCTGGTTACCAACCTCATGGTGAGGTTGGGGCCTATGAAGACTATCAGACTGGTTTTTACTATTAATTTCTGCTTTCTGTTGTTTGTTACTGTTAATATTAACTTTATTGTTAATCACTACCATAGGCTGGTTACCAACCTCATGGTGAGGTTGGGGCCTATTAGGACTTCTAGGCTGGTTATCAGCTCTGTGTTGGAGCTGGGGCCTGTTGATTTTCTTTCTTGGTTCTTGGTTTTTGGTTTTCAAAATTGGCATAGGCTGAGGGATTGCTGTGGGTGGTTTGCTAGTTTTTGACACTCCTCGTGCTAGTTTTCTATTCGGGTCAGCCCCCAATTTTGGCTTCTTTTTAAAATAAAAAACATAGATTGTTTAATAAGGTATTTCAAAATGAACTTATTTAATTCAATGCAAACGGTATATCTTAAGGAAGATGCCTATTTTGGTGAAGAAATTCTAGTATATGAAAGGAATCTAGGAAATCCATTCAAATGAGCAAATTGAGAGATTTCTTACCTAATATGAAAAAATATTAAGTTTACTGGAAAAAATAAGAGACGAAGAGTCAACATATTCAAGTCTATGTTTGAGATTAATTTTGTCATGTTTACATTTTTAAAAATAAAATAGAAATTTTTTTAGCCAAATTAGAACAAATTCAATGTGGAATCTAGGTCATAGACACTAACCTTTAAGTGTTTTGTTTTAAAGAGAGGAGCCTTTCCACAAAGTAATCTATCATAAGAAAAGAAAAAAATTAATGCAACAAGTCATACAAAAATTGAATGGAAAGAACTAAATCTAGGAGTATTTCAGTAAAAGTGCCTTGAGATACTCGTTATAAGTAAATTTTCTAAGATGGTTGACTTGAAAAATTATATACATGAACTATCAAATCTTGACCTCTAGTAACAATTATGCACTCACTAAATGTTGAGCCAATATAAAAGGCCTAAAATTTGCATAGAGACATGGTCTCCTAAAATGGACCACACTAAATGGGACAAAATAATGTCAATTCATAATCTAGAGATTAGTATAACATCAATACCATGCAACTTAAGTACAACATAACATAACCAAAATCTAGCTGAAAGAAACTTCAATGTTTAAATTATTTATTTATTTGTATTGAAAGAACTTTAAAATTGTACTTAAGAATTACTTTGTTTTTCTTTAATTAATAGTTAATTTTTTATTTTATAATTGTTGGAGTAAATAGTTCACCATTTACTCTTTAATTAAGTTTACTTAGGTACGTTCATTAATTTGGTAGATGGATATCATTGAGTCCAACTTTGTCTCCACATTATCTTAGAGGATATTGTTGAGTGCTATCAAAACTTTCCTTCTCCCAGGTTGAGACACTTGTCTCAACCTTGTCTATGTTTCCTATATGCTCTTGCCTTTATATGTAGAACCTTTGTACCTTTGTTATCACCTCATTACTTCATTACCTCATTACATTACCCCATTAACTCAATACATTCATGTGTTTTGTCTCTATGTTCTGGAAGATGTCTGTAGACTGGTTCCTGGGTATAAGATAGTTTATCCTAACATGGTATCAGAGCCTATAGTTTGACAACTCCTTTGAGTAGTTTGAAAGTTTTCCTTTTTTTGGTTTTGAGGTCCTACAAATCTGTGCCAAATTTAAGATCTGTAGTAGTTTCGCCAAATGTAGTTTATTTCCTCTAATATGTATTTTGCCTATTTTTGGTGGTCAGTTTATTGGTTTTGTTAGTCGTGCCAACATGATGGAGGAGGACTGCGTTAATGGTTTAACCCATTATTGAAGGCATTTTTTTTTGTGGCTCGTACCTTGGCCAAAGCAGTGACGTGTACGTCATTTAGTCTTCAGTGGTTGGTTAGCATGGTGCTATTATTGTTTTGGCACCGAACTGGTTAAAGACATTTCTCTCGCTTGATTGTGCTTGTCCCTCTAGCATGATTTGTAGGAGGGATATTGATTTGTTGCTATGCATGGATTCGATGTTTTACTTGGCTGTTAATTACGCCTCTATTCAGCTTGGCGATGCATTGGATTGTGACTTGCAACTCTTGATTCAGTAGCCCGGATAAAACTGTAGAGATCAACTTTCTTGTCGGCGTCCAAGTATCCTGTGCTTTACCTTTTCTTTATTGCAGACCTGAGCATTAAGTGGATTGGTCTATTTGGCCAACTTCTTTTGACTGAGTCATATTTATTTGCTCGGGAGGCATGTAGCTGACGTCTTCATCAGGCACGTGGTCTTGGTGGTAGTTGTGCCACGGTTTTTATCAAACTGCTGGTCTAGTCGACAGTTCATTCGTAAATCAACTCATTTGAAGATGTTAACTGACAACGTTCATTGGCCAAACAATCTCATGAATCGGGAACATTGACGATCTCGACGTCCTCTTTCATAATGTAGCGGTTAACGAGCACCTTAACGACACTTTTGTTGTTTATCGACTCCACAGACGGTGCCTCCGAATTGAGCCAGGGAATCCGCTCGGAAGAAGACTTTTCTCGTCTCAGAAGCTCATAGTTCATCTGCGGCCTTCTCACGGGACCGGGGACTGGGGTGGGCTTCTTTGATTTCTGACATTTATTCGCAGAGATCAATGTTTTCTAACTGCTGGTTTCTCTCAGTTTGTGGTCACGCATTTCCAATCCAAGGTTTGCGACACGTTTGACGTGCTCAAGAATCTGCTATATGCTTCATTGACTAACATATATATTGACACCGAATAGATTCTTCCTAGCTGATGGAGGATATATTGCTTGGCTGACTTTTAAACTTGTCGGTGCCTTATTGAATTAGGAGGTCTTTGATGTTTGTGGTCGGCGCACATGTTCTATGTTCTCCATGCGAGTCTTTCCTTCTTTTTTTTAACTTTTTTTTCCATTGATGATAGGCTCTGATCGGTCTAAGAAGATCCGACTATTTGCCAGGCATACAAATTGAAGGAGTTTTGTTCTTTATTGAAGTTGGGGGATATTTAAAGGAGTTTTGTTCTTTATTGAAGTTGGGGGATATATCTTCTGCATCTTTCTAAGCTTATGGTGAGGGTTGGGCCCATATAATGGCATTTTGTTCACCTCATTGGAAATTCAATCCCACGTTGGAGGCGTCACAATTACTGTAGCTATTTCACTTAATAGCTAGAGGCCCGCGTTCTTTTTCAAAAGGACTTCAGACTGACGCTTTGTCCCTGTGGCGTACATTATACAAGGTAGCTCCTATTAATTTTTGGTTGATCTGTAAGTATATGTAAGTATATTTTGAGGAGCAATAGGTAAGATATTTGTTTCTTTATCTACAATGGGCCTCTCTATGTCCAGTTATGTGTGGATTTGCATCATTTTTGGCAATGTTTTACTTCTGCCTTGTGGGGTGGCGTACAAACCTGACCACCCTATCACCTCTTCTTGGGCCAGGTGTCTCCATCTGGGAGGGGCATTTTTGTTCTACTAACATGCTGAGCTAAGGTCCCTTAGAGGACCAAACCCATGCCCTCGGGTACATAAGAGGGGTGGGCCATTTTTTTCACCTTTCAGCTCTAATAAACACTTTTCTTTACATGACCCTAACTTGGACATCCGGAGTCCGGTTTTGGAAAACGAAGCATCATCGCAAATTTGATTTCATGCACTACTCATGGGTGCACTTTATTCAAAATTTTCTTGAGTTTTTGTCCTTTGTTTCAGTTGAACATCATTTCTAAGCACTACTTGTAGACACATTACGTCCATTGTCCATCCATGTATTTTGGGGACTTTTGCACACATGATGTGCCATATTATTGTACTCTCCCTGAATTATAAAGTGTCATGGGGGATTGTGTTGAGCCTTTGTTTGCCAATCACAACTTTGTCAAAGTGAGAGTTCCTCCACGAAAACACAAAAAGCACTGATATTCTTGCCTCGTGCGAGTGTGTAGGTTGACCACACACACCCTTTTCTCAGTTGAAGATACATATTTGCTCCCTTATGCATAACATGGTGACACATCATTTCAATGGATCTCTTATGCCTCACCCAAGTCATCATTATGGGGGGTATCATACTGATAGTGCTAATGCTTCCTTGGTTTCGCTTGAAGTGCATTGAGACACTCTTGCATTCCATTTTGTGGAGGCTTCCTTGGTTTCACTTGAAGTGTGTTGCGATAATCCTGGATTCCATTTAGACTATTCCACCTAGATTTTCAACATGGTTGAGAAGTGAAAATGGTATCACTCAAACAACGTCATTGGTTGTGTAGTGAAGGTCACTCATGCAGATTCTTGTGTTGTCTGTATCTTCGATCGATAGAGGCTATTGCCATTATTGTCATCTGATCAATGTTCGAGAAGTGTCATTTGGAGCACTCATATAGATTGTTGTCTTCCTGATCATCATCTTCTTCAGAGGAGATCATCATATATAGCACCATATCAGCCATCGATAATTGTCAATGGATTCTTCATGCTTTAGCAATGTTCATGTTCATGGTTTTAGGACATCTTTTCTGAGGCTTCTCAAATCTTCATGTTCTCTCATTTAGAGAGGAGTTTTCTCTGATAGGGTTTTCTTCTTTTTCTCAAGTTATGAGAGATTGCATTTTAGTTGTACTTGGCTACCTAACATGGCCTCATTTCTGGGACCCATAAGTCTTTTCTTCTACATTGTTCTACTCACTAAGTTGAACTTAAGGAGGGGTGTTGGAGTTAATAGTTCATTGTTTACTCTTTAATTAAGTTTACTTAGGTACATTCATTAATTTGGTAGATGGATATCATTGAGTCCAACTTGGACTTCAACATATCTTAGAGGATATTGTTGAGTTCTATCAGAACTCTCCTTCCTCCAACTTGAGACACTTGTCTCAACCTTGTTAATGTTTCCAATATACTCTTGCCTATATAAGTAGAGCCTTTGTACCTTTGTTATCACGTCATTACTTCATTACCTCAAAACATTACCTCATTATTTGAATACATTCTTGTGTTTTGTCTCTCTATTTTGGAGGATGTCTATAGATTGGCTCCTGGGTATAGGATAATTTATCCTAACAATAATAATTATAAATATAATAATTTAACGAGAAAAAGTAAAAAGACATGCAATTTAGTAAAGAGAGATAAAGTATTACTTTTGAGTCACCAATAGTATTTTAAAACCTCCAAGATAATATTTTTGAAATTATTTTTATAGTTAGAAAAGTAAAATCTAAAGTTATTAAAGACTTCCACTATTAGAGAGGAACATAAATGTATTTTGCAGTGTCTAGTCAAAAAATTAATGAAAGTAAATCCAAGCTATTTTATTAGGAGTCCATCTTAGTAAAGCCCTTGAAATTTTCTTGGGCTTGAAACAAGATTCTTTGCCATGAAAATACTTAGGAGTTTCTTTTTTTGAAGGAGTCAACAAAGCACTCTACAATAATCATATCCTATTAGCTATTTTTAATAGTAACTCTTCATGCAAAATGGTAATCTTGGGCAGGCCACCTTCTAATTATAAAATCTATTTTAAGCTCAATCCCAAATTATATCATGTTATCTCTTCAAGCTCCAAAAAGAGTCCTTGGTGCAATTGAAAAATATTTGAGAAACTTCTTATGAAAGAGATATGTTGATAAAAAGGGTACAGTAACTTCAATCTCATAGAAACATTTATAGATCTATAATGAGAAGGTGGATCAAGAATTAAAGACTTAGATGGTAGGAAATACTTTTAGGGGCCAAATTGGTATGGAATATATACACTAAATCGTCACTAAATTGGCTCAAACTATAAGGACAAAATACCTAGATTTAAATCATCTTGGGAGAATTTTCACAATCATCAATCCCCATAAACAGTTGAATATGTGGAACTTTATCATTAAGTGTACATAAGTGACCCATCCTTATTTGTCATGTGCTATAAAAGTAGGTAATAAAGTTCAATTTTGGGAAGATTCGTGGAATAGAGCGCCACCACTAAGTCTTAATAGAGATCTTTTACAAGTTAACCATGTGTTACAAAAGAATTATTATTTGCGAGCACAAAATTATTTCACAGTGTCTTGCAAAATTGGTCTTTTAAGTTGTCAACAGAAAGACCTTACTCATTTACCATTTCCTCAAAACCAAAAAAAATTCCTTTATAGTATTTTGAAAGAAATAAAATTATTATTAAGTCATCATTTTGATTTTTAAATTTGGATTCCATATAAATTTGGGCATTACTCAGTTAAACATGTTTAATTATCTTTAAGGTTGCAAGCATTAAAAAATAACCTTGAAGCCTTCTCCTTTTTTCTAGCATGACGCGACTTTTCTCAGAACAAGAGCCTTTTCATGGCTAGCTCTAAATAATAATATTTTTGACTACTTCTTGATTAGTTTATATGAGGATTCCATAAGAGTTTTTTTTTTTTTTTTTCTGTTTTATTTCATTTTCAAATTGAGAGCAGAGATCATTTATTACTACAATACCATTTTGCACAAACTTTCTAGAATTGGCTTCTTTTGAAACTTAATTGGTCATCCTCCATGCTTAATTATCTACCAAATATATTTAAAGGTTGGTCTCTTCCTCATAAGGAATATTTCTTTATTGTCATTTGGAGAGTTTTTCCTTCAATTTTTGTTTAGAACTTATGGTAGGAGTGCCATAGGAGAATTTTTAGGAAACAACAACCGTCAGTTCAAAAAAACATCCAACATATAGAGGCCTATATTTTAGACTATGTTAAAGATCATACACCAAGAGTAAAAAATATAATTTTTATGTTAACTTATGCAAGTTCCCAACTTTTAAATTATGGGCAAAAAATTTCTCTTCATTTTAGTGCGAACCTTCTACAAAATTCTCTTCCTATATTAGTTAGAAAAGATATTAAGTGAAAACCTCCCCAATTAGGATTTTCAAAGTTCAATTTTTGTGGGGCCTCTAAGGGAAATCCATGATTATTAGGTGCAATATATATTATTAGAAATCGTAAGGGTCATTTCATCATAGGTTTCCCATCAAAACTTCCTTTATATACAAATAGTAATCTAGAGTCTCTTTCTCTATATAAAAGTTTTACATTATATTTATCTTTTCCAATTGATAAGATTCATTGAAGGAGATTCAAAATTAATAATTAACTACCTCAACTCTAAGGAACTCAAATTGCGGGCCAATCAACATACTCTCATATATATGGGAACTACTAGACTAGTTTGATAGTTATGCTATGGCTTGATATTATAGTGTGAGAAAAATTATGTGGAAGATCCATTGGCAAATGTTGGGGTCAGTTGGGAGAAGGAGAGAATATTATATAATATAATGACTTTGTGAATCTTCTAGAAATTGTTGGGATTAATGGGAAGTAGTACTGAGAGGGGAGGGGTGAATCAGTACCTCTAAAACTTTTAACACTTTTCACCTTTGGTCATTAGTAATCATTCTTTCTTGTATTACCGACCATTTCTGATGTTATTCTTATGCATGTAATATTAATTCATAATATTTAATTGTTTAAACATTCATAGAAGCATTCATGAAAGTGATAAACAGATAACACAAGATATGATATCGCAGAAAACTCCTGTTAGGAAGTAAAAACTACGGGGTAATACCACAATAGTGGGTTACACTTTTCAGGAGGAAGGAATTTGCCCCAAAAAGCGTGTGCCACTAAAAAAATCATCATACTTTCGATTGGAACGATGAAACACTTTCGATCAGAAGTGAGTTAGTTTCGATCGAAAGTACCTAAAATGGCTACTTTCGATCCGAAGTTACTTCCGATCGAAAGTACCTACTTACTTTTGATCGAAAGTAACCAAGTACTTTCGATCGAAAGTAAGAAAGTACTTTCGATTGAAAGTAAGTAGTTTTTTTTTGGCGGAATAAAAAACCCGCTGATATAGTCATTTTCACTGTTTCGGCTGGGTTGAAAGCGATAGAAGAGTGGGATTCTTTTTTTTTGAACATCTTTATTCAGGTTTTTCACTTTTTTAATTTGCATATTATATTGTTTTATATTATATATTGTTTGTATATATGCATTATAATGTTTTTTTTTATATATATTGTTTGTAA
>MU228233.1:2177766-2195994 GCA_018584345.1 Thuja plicata
ATACAATTCATGTTGTGTGTTGTCCAACCAATGTTTTGTGTGCTACAAATACTCCTTAGGCCCAATCCTCTTCTTGATAACATCTCTTGTATTTGGTGAAGGACGAGTATGATCAATCCAAAATGTCATAACCAAGTTCCTAACTATTTCATTAATCTTATCAGAGCGTAAAACTCTACACATTAGTGCCCAATTACCTTCCAATGTAGTATCATCCAAATTGATTGTCCTTTTCAAATAATGTCCTAGTGTCTTCCTACTGTACCCGATATGAGATGAAATTGAAGAAATTTGTCTTTTTTGGGACATGTTTTTATTTAAAATAGATGTCAATATCACTCTTCTTGAAATAGACTTATCTACAGATCTAGTTGTTGTCCCAATGGAATGCAAACCTTCCTTAACACTTTCAACAATATTTTTTTGTACATTAGACATTTTTGTCCTTTTCAAGCTTGCATCTACACCCAATGACTTTAATGACTCTTTTAACTCATCTTTAAGAAGTGTAATTGATAATAGTTGGGTTTTTTCAAGTGTATCAAGATTCTCAAATTGTGCAATTATTTCCTTAGACTTTTTATTCAATGCCCTCTTCATAGTATTTATGGTTTGTTTAGCATAATCTCTCAATTTTTCCACATCCATTTTGATTAAATGATCTATGCTTTTACAATTAATTTTTCTCTTCAACTCTTGGGCTAGATTAACATTCTCATTTGTTGTTTGTACTTGGGCTGCAAATAAAATAAAAAATTCTCTTAATAGCTCATCTTAAGGGGAAACACCAAAAATGCATAATTAACTACTAAGAGACTAAATTGAAAGAGAGAGAGAGAGAGAGAGAGAGAGAGAGAGAGAGAGAGAGAGAGATGTGTACTTTGGGATTATGAAGGTTGTACTTGTTGAGCCTGTTGATCTTGCGATGACCCTTCTCCAACTTCTAAAGGTTGGGCTTGTTCACCTTGTTATAACCCTTCTCCAACTTCATAAGGTTGTGCTTCTTGAGAATTTCTTACATACAAAGATATAATTAGGTCTTATTTATCAAATTAGGTATTGCAGTATCATGCTTACATGTTTCATTAAGACAAGTCATAATCATCAAGTTAAAATATGGATAAAGAGAGAGATAAAGAGATATAGACATGTACCTTGTTTATTCTGATAATATCTTTCCTGAGCTTCTTCATGTAGTCTGTGTTTAGTATCTTCTGAATAATGTCGTGCACTCTTATTTAGCCTTCTCTTTTTATTTCCCATCACAAGTTGTAGAATTTTCTTCTTTTCCCAAATTGTGAAGTATTTTGCGACTTTCAAATTAACAAGATGACAAAAACATATATTTATTTATATGTAATCATTCTGAACCCAAAATGACACCAAAGCGGCCAACATAGGTCTCTATCAAAAGTCATCTTTGACTTTTGATAGAAATTGAACACTTTCTATTGAAACTGCTTTGCTAAATGTTGGGGAAAATCCAAATCATGAAACTAATTAGTTTCGATTGAAACTACTTTCTATCGAAAGTAGTTTCTATTGAAACCCCCAAAATTAATGCCATCTGCAAAGGCTAACAACAATATGTCATTTTCATGGCTTCGAGGCTCAAGCGTGGGGCTCAAATGGAAGAATAGGGGCACCTCCTTTTGAATTTCACAAGTACTCTGAACGAGCTTTCTAACAAATATAGATTTGACAAATTTTGAATTAATTAGGTCTATGTATTTTGACATGCATCAGATGTAGGTTTTTTATAAAATATAAACTTCCAGGTTTGACATTCAATGAAAAATATTAGAAAATAGAAAAAAAAAAATTGAAAAATAGCAGTGGCCTCCAGTTTCAAGTCTTCTTTCTATCAAAAAAAATAAAAATTGAATTTTGATAAATACACAAGTTATCAACTACACAGTCAAGGTATGTCAAAATTACGGTTGACTCTAATTCAAACGTTCATAAAATATGCAATAATCATGATAATGTCATCAAACCAATTACATGCCCTCTATATGGATGTTACAAAAACAAATTCAAAAGAAGCACATTGATATCTATTTTAGGAAAAAAGTTATGTTGTACGAAGTCATTGTACCTTTTTGAAAAATATGTTTTCAGCAACATAGCAGTTTTAGTGGGAGAAAACAAAAACCATTAAAATCAATTCAAAAAAAAAATATATATATATATATATATATATATATTTAGAATCTAGACAAAAAATCCTAAAAGACTCTAGTTTACTTCATCTTCTGATTTCAAACAGTTTAACAAAATTATGCATCTGAATGTGAAAGTTTTTCTCAAAATGTAGACTTTAATGTCCGTTTAGGCAAAAATGTGTAACCCACTATTGTGGTATCACCTTGCGGTGGGGATGGCACCCAAAAGACTTCACTATCTACATAATGGAAGGGAGCTAGTAAAGGCTTACAATTGATCACTTCTGATGATCTACCATGTTAGGAGTATTAAAGTGGAGACCTGTTAAGATCTACTCTGTTAAGAGATTTAGACACACTATTTTAAGTGTGCACTCGGTTAAGAGATTTACAATAGGACTATTAGGTCTACCTTTCTTGAAAGGATTTCTTAAGTGTACTACACTTGTTAGGGTGAGTACAATATGTTTGACCTGACTGTATGCAATCTATAATTCCTGATCATAGATCCATTAAAGCTCTCATAATATGAATATCACCTATAGTGATTGATTAATACCTTTTCTCTACTTGTTGGTAGCCTGTGTTCTTGTTCTTGAAACTGAATTGATCTATTTCTTTTCTTTTGCATGAATTATCTTGTCTGATCCTTAGATTCTCTCAGTGGCTACAATCATCATTGAACAACATGTTCACAATAGATTAAGACTCTATTTATATAAGTATTTGACCTATTCTAGAATCATGCATTACAAATTTAACTCTAGATCCAAGGTATACAACTTGACCTTGATCTTTTAGTTTGCATGTTGTAAAATAGTTAAACTGATTAAAACAATAATAATTATATTGCTTTCTCTGCACATAATGGATTTAAAACAAATCAAGAAGATAAATATACAACTTCAGTGTTTTATCTGACATGGAAAGTCATATCCACTTTTTGCAGGATGTAACTGACTGTCGGTTCTTGACTTTCGGGTTGAATTGAAAGTCTATTAGTGTTCCTTTGTTGAACTGATCATTAGGTTCCCTTCATCTGTCAGTTTCCTCTCTTTTTTGTTTTATCGGGTTACACTGTTGTTACTCATCTGGTTCTTTTATCCTTTTTGTCATTGGGTAACACTGAATAGTGTTTGTTGGGATGCTCTGTACTTGGCAGTATCGGGTAATCTTGGTGTCGGGTAGCGCTATGTCCTATTTGTGAGTGTAGTGTAAACCGATGGTGTAGATCATGTTTTTCCTTGTATATACTAATGGAAAAATATAATGCCTTCAATCTCCCCCTTTGACATTAGTATCCAAAACTGATATGTGCATAATACTAAAGTGTTTAGTATGTACACCATTTATATATCTTTGTCATTATATGACTCCCCCTAACTTTATGCATTAGTATAGTATAAGTATATGTACATGTATACTTTCCTCTGTACTATACATTCCTTATTCTTTTCTCTTTCAAATGTTTGACTGTACACATCATTTCACCCTTTATATTAATTGAATTGTATGTACATATCACTTCCCCCTTTATTTGATACTCATGACAAAAATGTACAACTTATAAGATGCCAAAAATGTGACAAAAATGTATAACTTACAATGTGTCAAGAATATGTGAGTGGGTGTTCTTGATATCTTCGAGAAATTTCTCCCATTTTTATTTTAGTAGTTCTAGTGTCATGTGCTCTAGCTCTAGCCATGCATGCATATCATAAATGTTGTCTAGGATAAACATTTCTGGGGTGGCAATTCATGCTTTTGCCTCTATCATATGTTGCTGTAGTAGTGAGAGTGTCGGTAAGAGTTGTGCTTGAAGCTCATTTACCTCATCTCTAAACTTGGTCTCTACAATCTGAATGTCTTGTCTCAATTTTTGAGCTTGCTTGAGTTTCTCATTGTGCAATTTTATTGCCTCTTCACTATTCATGAGACTTTGTGCACTTGTTTGAAGATCAACATCTATTTCTGCTATCTTGTTGGTATACTCCTTCGTGACTTGATATAGCATGCATAAATTTTGTATCAAGGTTATAGCTTTTGAGATTATTGGATCTAATGTGCTAACCAATTCAAAAAGCTTTACCTTTTGCAATGCCAATTCTTGGCTTATCTTTTCTGCTAGCTTGAACTCATATTTTTGTTCAAGTCTTTCTTCCATGACCTTCTTAGGATCTATGTTAAAAGATGTGATTGCATATGTGAGAACCACTAATTTATGAAGAATTGGGTTGTTTGATCAAAATCTACATCTGGTACAATTTGTTGAAGTATGCCTCATGCTATTTCAAGTACCTTAGCTTCCTTTGTGGATTTTCTCAATTTTTCCTGCATTGATTTTCTCTCACAAAGTCTTGCATACTTTCTCAATTCAGTTGGATCCAATGTCCTGGGATTAGAAACTAGAATCTCAATGATTTCATCTAGAGTGACTGGATTCTTATGCTTTCTCTTCTTCTTCTTTCAGGTTTGTGTGGACACAGATGTATGAACTACCATTACTAGTTCATTTGTCCTCTCTAAAGTCCTTGGTGAAGACTTTGTTGAAGATGCTTCTTGTGTTTTCTTCTTAGGGTGCACCTGTCAGTTTTGTGAAGATGTCTCTCCATCAACCTTGGGTGTCTGAGTACATTTTTATTCTATTTTCTTCTCCAGCTCATCTTTCTTTTCTTCTTCACTCTTTTCTTTCCGCGTGTCCTCTTCTACCTTTTGTGCTTCTTCTTTCCTTTGATCAATAGATTTATCTTTCTGATCATTAGTTGTGGCTTGTTCTATAGTTGTGTCCTTTGTGTCATTTTTGGTGTCTTCTTCTTCTGCATCACCCTTGTCCTCGGGTGTGCTTGTATCTTCTGCAGTAGATCCTTCATTACCTTCTAGTATATTGATGGCCTTCATCAATACTGGCATATTGCTTTGTGTGCTAGCTTGTGTTGTATCTAGAGTGGTGTCCTGGTCCTCAGTTTGGTCTTTTTGAGCAGTGACATCTTCATCTTTTTGTATTTTCTCTACAGGGTCTAGTTCTATTATGTCAATAACTAAAGTGTTCTACCATGTCTCATCAACAACATTCATTTCTTTATGCCCTGTTGTCATCAACTCTTGTTGCTTTTCCTAATCCTTAAGAGATATAAATATTACATCATCTTCTTTTTGTGGATCCTTATCAAAGTCATAATGTGTAATATCTTGAATATCAAGATCATCCATGAATTTTTCCAAATCTATTGGCTCCATATCTTAAACATTGTACAAAGCAATGTGCTTAGGACTTGCCTTATATTTCTCCTCCTCTACATGAGGTGTGTCAGTGATAGTTAATTGATTCTCATGACTTGTTGACTTTGTAGGTAGATCTAGGAGTTGTCTCCATTTAGTCTCGATCATTTTGTCCAGCTCTATAAACTTATGCTCTAGCACTTTGTAAGCTCTTATCTTGGCTACAAATTTTCTTGAGTGCTTCTTCATTATTTCTTTGATTTCTTTTATCTTAGATTAGGGAGGCATAAATGTGACAAGTACCCTCTCCCTTTCTTCTCTTTTGGTTTGTAGAGCATATGACCATTGTTGATATATTCTGTTACCCAACTCTTTGGGTATTTGGTTGAAAAATTTAGCTAGTACATATTTGAATTTTACCATTGACTTGATGATTTCCTCTTGTATCTTATTTAGGTCCTCTAGTTTAAGTGTATCCCATTGTCTGATTTTCTTATCATACATGGTGCTAGATGCAACAATAGATTCAACAGCCTCATCAATTGTTTGATTTCTAGAATTTTTCTTAGCTACATCAGGCTCATCATCTTTGAAATCTTCAATGTCAGCTTTAGTCCTGACCATTATTTTCCTTCTTTTTGTAGGTGTAGCCTTCATAGTTTGCTCCTTTGTTTTCTTTGTTGGCTGCTTCCTCTTATAGGTCCTTACTTGACCTTTCTTCAGAGCTGTAGTATCTTTTTTTGTTTGACTCCTTGTTCTCTATTTCTTTGTAGGAGGTGGAGATGTCTCAGATTCAGTTGCCTCAGAATCTATTTTCTGCTAATCTTTCCCTTCACCGATGGTACCCTGTTCATCGGTTTCCTCTATTTGTTCTTGTTCCTTCTCATTAACTGATAGAATCTTTTTAAGATTCTTAACCATCTTATTCTTCTTGTTGATAGTATTTTTTATTTCTAGGCCTCATTTTATCTTTGACCTGGCCTCTTCATAAGTGCCAAACCTTGGTTGTGTGCTGTCAATTGGCATTCCATCTTATTCTTCTTGTTGATAGTCTTTTTTATTTCTAGGCCTCATTTTATCTTTGACTTGGCCTCTTCATAAGTGCCAAACCTTGGTTGTGTGCTGTCAATTGGCTCATTGATCAATGCATTAGTTGCATTGGTTTCTTGATCTATGTTGATTTCATAGTCAAGAGGGGCTAACCAAGATGTTCCTAGTAGAATCGGTTTTATGTGTGTAAAGTCTGTATCCACCATAAAACATATCTCATCCCTATGTTTTTCAATTAGTTTCTTAGGGATCCTCACTATTTCCATCATCTTTTCCTTGAATTCAAGGAAGTATGTAGTCATAATAGAATCAAAATTATCTCCTAGTGACTTAATAAGTTCACTAATTTGTAGTCTGACTGGTTTTGTAGTATCTCATTTCACTTTTCCTACTGAAGGAAAGTATTCTTGAAAGTAGAAGAATATACACATGATAAGTGAACCAAACTTACATGTGTTAGTCTTTGCAGACCTTATTGTCCTCATGTTCTCATCAAGTTGTTTCAACATGATCTCACACAAATCCATCTGAATTCCCTTTGTCACTATCTTGTAAGTTGTACTCACTATTGTAGAAGCTATGTTGAGCTTTCTTGCTTGGAATATCTTGTAACCAATTACACATGCACCAAACCTCATTTCCTCATCGGTGATGATGTTTAATTTTAGACCTCTGTTATCCCACATAGCTTTTCTAATATTTTCAACTTCTGGCCTAGAGGGATGCTTATGTGACTTAGGCTTGTCCGTTATTGGATAACCAGTTACAACATGAAGGACATCCTTAGTGTTTTTCTTAGGTTGATCTACCCATAACTTTTGATCATGCATTCTGCTCAAAACTAACCTAATCCAGTTAGTTTTGAAAACCCTTAGGAAATATAGGGCGTTTGTTATTCCCTTCACTTGCATATGATTATGTTCATCTTTTAGGTTTCCTTCTGCATCACAAATCTTCTTGTAAGCTTCATCCATCTCCAGATCACCTATTTCAGCAATCTTACAGTGAATGTACTACCTTACGTCCTCTATTAGAAAAACCCTAGGTGGAATCTTAGAGAATGTGCCAGATTCATCGAGTTGCGATGCAATCTCTGGGCATATCTTGTACTTTGGTTCCATAGAGGTGTTGTTCTAAATTAATCTAACCATAATATTCTTATCATTATTGATCTTTAAAGTTCTTGAAGTGGTTGCCATAATTTTTCAAATTTAGGGCTTTCTTGAAAATAACAACAGAGTTCTTTGGTGCCCTCGGTACTTACTTCGACGTGTGAAACTAGTGAGTGATCTATTTAGAGTGTGCTGGATCAAGTTGAGGTCGCTCTGCTATCTGATATTTTATCACTCTATTTTCTCTCTGCTTTTTCTCTTCAAATCGCATGTGCAAAATGAAATTCTTTGTCGAGAATTTATAGACTTTCCCTAAGTCTGTCATAAATTCTCAACGACACATTGGGTCATGAAGATAGAGTTCGTCGGGAAGACTCTCAAATAACATCATTAGTGTTGACAAGGTGGTTGGAATGGCTATTAAGAATTTTTCTTTTACCTACGGATATCGGTATTTTGTCACGACAACTTTATAAGTTTCCTTCCTTACCAACGGGTGTTGGGTTACATTAGCAACTTCCCCATTTTATGTGTTGATCGACAATTCTCGGTAATTGTGGATAGCTCATCCTTTATATTCACCGTCAATTTTTGGTATGTGTTTACCAACGGGGTTGATTTCTCAGAATTGTAACAAGTAACAGAATATGCATCTTTATTTATGAAGATTTTGACTATGTATCAATTTGTATAATGGAACTAATGCAAAATATGACTTGGTGTAGTGTAGTTCCATACTTACTTGTTCAGCTTAAGTGGGGGTGGTGGTTTCACTGGATCCATTGGATGGGGTGTCACCATTTGCATTGCTTGATTCAGCTTCATCATTTCTTGAAGCTTTTCTCCACATTTTATCTCTAGCCCTTCGGATATCTTCAATGGTGTTTGCATTTGGATATGTGCTTGTCTCCGTCATTCCATCTCTATAGTCTTTCTTGAGATGACCAACTTTGTCATAGTGTAAGCATGCCATTCTAAGGTTTTTCCAGCCTCTAGACCTTTTGGTCCATTCTCTCATGTATTTTGCAGCAATATGACCATATCTACCACATGTTGTATAGTTTTTCCAAGTACTATAGTCCCATACATATTGATTACCGATTTTCTTTGGTTGATAGGGAGTTTCTTGACCTTTAGGCTTCCATGATTGCCTTTTCTTTTTCCAGCATTCAAGACTTGTGTGCCCATTCATTTTGCATGTAGGACAGTATTTGTCCATGTAGGTTTCCTTCTTTGGTTGATACATCTTAGACTTACATTCATATGCTTTATGTCCTTTCTTGTTACATTTAATATAGAATCCTATGAATGAAGATGTAGATTTAGAAATACTTTTCATTTTTCCTTGACATACATTTGATGTATGGCCTTGCTTTTCAAAGTGTTTGCATGTAATCTTTTTTGGTCTTGGATTTTCATAAACATTCTTTGGAGTGGCTTGATTTGATGATTCTCCATTTTTTGGTAAAGCCTAGACCATTGTTGTTGTTGAATCTTCATTGTAATTCAAGAAAATCATCCATTCTTGTATTGTTCTCTTTAGCCTTTCTTATAACTTCATTATGTTGTTGCTGAATTCTAACCTCATGCTTTATTTTTTTATTTTCTTCTCTTAGTTCACCGATAGCCTGTACTCTTTCAATGAGTTTTATATTCATTTTGTTTTCTTCTTGACTCATAAGAATAATCTGATTTGTAATCTCATGTTGATGCTCAACATGTCTTTGAATTTCTAACTCCTTCTCTTATAGCTTCTCTGTAATCTTTCTTCTGTAATCAATAGCTAGTGTTATTTCTATTTCATCTTGTCTCACAGAACTCATCACATCAATCATTCTTACCATTTGGGTTTCTTGATCGATTTGAAACATATTTTTTTTTTTTGTTAGATGTTGATTGATATGATTTAGATTTGTGATGTTCTCTTATGATGTATCAGATGCATTACATGTATTCGATCCTGAAGATTCAAAGAAATCTGGAATCTCTTCTTCTTGATATTCCTTTTCATTTCTATGAGTTTCCATTTCTGACATGTAACTGATTGAATGTTTGAAGATGTTAAGTTGATGATCATGCAAGGAATTAAATCAGTTAATTTATTGTATTGTCATTGATGTCAACTTGATATAATCTGTATGGTCATGGAAATACTGCCAAAGACTTCAAAGAACTGATGAATCAAAGGCTATGCTATCACTAATGCATAGAAGTCAAGTATTCACTAAGTGACTATATACACTGATGAAGTGCACACTGATGGTTAGAGTAAAAATGTAGAAACACTATGTTACCTGATGAGCAAATGCACAACATTATCAATGAGCAAAGCTATAGTTTTTCCCAAAGAGAAAAGCATAGAATAACCCAATGGAAAAAAATTTAGTGTTTCCCAATGGAAAATGTAAGGATAGAGATCCTGATGACAACTAAATTCACACCAACAGAACAGTCAGTTATCACCGATGACTAATGGAAGTGTTGATCGACAGAACAAAGAGTTTAGAAAATGACAAAATGCTTAGCTGTCAAGAACCTAAAGATAGAATTAACAGATACTTATCATTGTTTTAATCATCCAGATAAAACTGGAGATAAGTAAGTGATTTAAACCTGATTTTTCTAGTTGGCAAGATGATCTCTTTGAGATAAAACTGGAGTTTTATTTAAATCTATTGGTGAGAATTATGGAACAGGCCAAGAATAAAGAAAGCCAAGACAAGGGGAAATCATGTCTATATAGAGACAAACCCAATTCATTACGAATTGTGGGGTGAACAAGGGAATAGAGGAAAGGTGCTAAAGAGAATCTGAAGGAGAAGAAAGTCTTCTTTCAGTCCTGATAAACAAGCTAAGGAAAGAGATAGATTCTACAGACACCGACAAATAATGAGACAACATCACAGAGAAGAATAGTGTGGAGCAAAGGTATAAGTGATTATATTGATCAAAGAGGTAATGGACTTACAATAGATATGAAAATTTGCAATTAAGTTATATGTATGAACATATCATTAGTGTTTCAGTTTAACCATTGAAGCATCAAGTCTCTCAACCAAGCACGACTTAAAAATCTTTTACAATTGAGATACATCCAAAGGAGTATAAAAAATTTTGATCATAAAAGTAGCATTGGATATGCCTGATACCTATTGATAGGCCAAGTGAGTGTTTGATCAAGGATGGTATCATTAGATGCCAGATACTAGGTGACAAACTATTTTTAAATCCTCTAACAAGGTCACACCTAACAATGTGTTTGTAACCTTTAAGAGGGTTGGCTCTTAACATGGCTCACTTCAGAAGAGTGAAAATTTGGGGTATCGGTCCCAGTGGTTTTTCCCTTAACAAGGTTTCCACGTTAAAAGTCCATGTGTCATGTGTTTATGTTTCATTACTTTTCTGTTTTACATTTCACATATGCAATTCTGGATTGATCGGTATACCCTGCATATTTACTGTGTGTCGGTAAATATTTAACTACTTATCGATAATCATATAGAAGAGAGATTTACAAAGCAATCTGCAAGTAGAAAATTGATATAAGTATTGAAAGGCATACATCTTGTAGGACAAAAGATAACTAGAGACATAATATTTGGTTATAAGTTTTAAGGGTTGATTTAAGGATTAATTTTTGAGGCCACTGATTCACCCGCCCTCTTAGTTATTACTAACAATTGGTATTAGAGCTTGTGTGCTTAGAAGGAAGGTTTCAAGACCTAAGATAAAGATCACAAGATGAAGATACGAGATGTGCCCAAGTTGAACAAAGATAATTTTCCTTCATGGAAGAGCAGAATAAGAGTTTACTTATCAGCTATGGTAATGATGTTACTCAATACTTAGATGCTGAATATGTTTTTCCCATAGGAGCACCAATAGTTGAACAATTGAGAGAGAAGCATGAGAACAAATTCATGATGATAGAGCTTGCTTCCTCACTCTCTGATGCTGAATTTGAAGATGTCAAAACCTACAAGACAGCAAAGCAGATGTGGGACCAATTGATGCTTGTACATTGTGGTGACAAGAATGTTTTGAGAGCCAAGGCAGGAAGCCTTAGAGGAAAGTTTGATGATCTCAAAATTAAAGAAGGTGAAAACATCACTCAGTGCAACACAAGAATCAAAGAGTTAGTCAATGCTATCCGACGAGTTGGAGGTGTACTAGAAGAAGATACAGTGGTAAGTAAAATTCTAAGAACCTTACTATCTACTTATGCTATTAGAGTATCTGCCATTTAAGAAATGAGAGCAAAGAAAATAGCAATGTTACTCTAGACAGTTTGATTAGAAGACTGATTTCATTTGAAATGAACAATTTTGATAATAGTGTCTTACCAAACATAGAGTCTGCATTCAAAACTTCTATGAGAATAAGTAAATCAAGTCATAAAAACACTATGAGAAAAGATAGTGACAGTGAAAGTGAAGAAGAAGATCTTGATGAAATTGAAGCACTTATGGCTAAACAAATGCAAAGAGGCAAAGGTAAATACAAAGGTAAATTACCACTTGGTTTTTTTAATTGTAAAGAGATTGCACACTTTGCTATAAGATGTCCTAACAAAAGAAAAGATGACAGAAGTAATGATAGATCATTTTAAAAGAAGTCTGATAGAGGTGATTACAGAAGCTACCGACAATTAGAAATAAGAGATTCTTGATACTACAAGGACAAAGGAAAGAAGGTCAGTTACCTAGTAAAATGAAAAGATGAAGATACTGACACCGAATCTGATGAAGACAACGAGATGGTGTTTGTGGCAGTAAAAGATGATTCAGATGATGATGAAGAAAGGTACGTAGAAACTGCACTCATATCTAAAGTTAGTAAAAATGATGTCTGGATCATAGATAGTGGTTGCACTCACCATATGACCAGTGATAAGCAAAATTTTGAAACTTTTGAATACTACAATGGTGGTTCAGTAAGAATGGGTAATGATACACCTTGTCTAGTTGAAGGTAGAGGAACCATAATGTTGAATAACCAGATAAAATGTGAAAATGCTTATTTGGTAAATGGATTGAATTATAATCTATTGAGTGTTCCTCAGTTGAATAATTCAGGTCACAGAGTAGCATTTGAAAGTAAGAAGGCAAAGATCTTCAATAAATTAGGAAATTTGATTAGTACCGGTGAGCAGACAAAAGGTAACTTATTCTATCTAAATGATACTGACACCACTTGTTTGATTTCTAAAAATGAAGACATATGGTTGTGGCACAAAAGATTGTCATGTAAGCTTTGAAAACATGATAAAGATAAGAAAAAAGAGAAATGTCAGAGGCTTACCGACGATGACCAAGCCCGACAACATCATGTGTAAGAATTGACAAAAGGGTAAGATGACAAAGTCTAGTTTCAAAAGAAAAACCCATACATCTGATGCTATTCTAAAATTAGTCCATACTGATCTATGTGGACCTATAAGGACAAAGAGTTACTATGGAGATAGATATTTTATTCTCTTTGTTGATGACTACTCTAGAATGATGACAGTAATGTTTCGAAAAGATAAATATGAAGCATTTAAGATATTTAAATGGTATAAGGAAATGGTTGAAAAACAAAGTGGTAAAGAGTTAAAATGCTTAAGGTTAGATAGAGGAGGGGAATTTATTTTAGATGAGCTCACTAACTTTTGTAATGAGCATGGAATCAGAAGATAGGTCTCTGCACCGAGAAAACCACAACAAAATGGAATTGCTGAAAGAAGGAACAAATCCATAGTTGATTGTGCAAGGACGCTGATGATAGAGAAAGGGATCACCCAAATCTTCTGGAGAGAAATTGCCAGTACTTCTATTTACACATTAAACAAAGTACAATTGAAGAAAGACACCAAGAAGACACCTTATGAGCTATGGTATGGATACACACCCAATGTGAGTTATTTCAAAAAAAATTGGTAGTCAATTTTATATCTTAAAAGATGATAGAAATGGAAAATTTAACTCCTAGAGTGATGAAGGAATCTTTCTAGGGTATTCTACCAAGAGCAAGGATTATAAATGTCTAAATAAAGCCTCTAACAAAATTGTTGAAAGTGAAAATGTAAAGATAGATGAATTTTTAGAGAAGAATGAAAAGGAAAGCATTAAAGAATTAGAGGAATACAATATGTTTGTTTAAAATGAGGAACCTGACACTCTACCCGACCAACAATGTAGAGCTCTCAAGCAACAGATCATTGCACCCGAGCATCAAGATGCAAATATCGACGACCAAAATATTTCTCAAAATGATGCACAAAGTGATGGAGAACATAATGAAGAACAAAATGATGATCAAGTTGATAGAAAAAGAGAAAAACCCTTACTTTCCAGATATGTCAGAAGGAATCATCCATAGAATCAGATCATTGGAGAGAAGAAAGATGGTATGAGAACCAGAAGCAAGTCTCTAAATACAAGATGTCTTATTTGTGATTATGATCCCAAATCTGTCAATGATGCACTATATAATGATGAATGGGTAAGTGCTATGAATGAAGAGATTGAGAAGATAGAGAAAAAAAAGAAATGGACACTTGTACCAAGACCAGATAACAAGAATGTCATCGGTACAAAAGGGATATTCAGGAATAAACTAAATGAGAATGGTGAAGTAACCAAAAATAAAGCAAGACTAGTATGCAATGGGTAAAAGAAGAAGAAATTGACTATGGAGAGACCTTTGTACCCATTGCTAGGTTAGAAGGAGTAAGAATATTACTTGCTTATGCTGCACATAAAGGCTTTAAGGTATACCAAAGGGATGTCAAATCTACATTCCTGAATGGAATACTTGAGGAATAGGTATACATTGAAAAACCAGAAGGGTTTGTTGATTCAGACAAGAGGAACATGGTATGTAGGCTACACAAATCCTTGTATGGATTGAAACAAACACCCCAAGCCTACTATGAAAGACTTCATTCCTATCTTATAAGTATTAGATTTGTAAGGAGTAGTGAAAATAGTAATCTTTATTTGAAGGAAGATACTGATGCTAACATTTTGATTGCTGAGATATTTGTTGATGACATCTTTTTTGGTGGCAATGATATGTTATGAAAATCATTTGAAAAGGAAATGAGAAAGGAATTTGAGATGTCTATGTTTGGAGAGATCAAGTTCTTTCTTGGTCTGGAGATCATGCAACAAGATGAAGGTATTTTCATTACACAATCCAAGTACATCAAGGAAGTACTGAGAATATTCAATATGCAAGAGTCCAAACCAGTTGGAACACCAATGACTACTAGATGAAAATTGACAAAGGGGGACAAGTCATTAGAGGTAAATCAAACTTTGTATGGATCAATGATTGGAAAAGTCATGTATGTTGTACACACTAGACCAGATATTGCACATGCAATAGGAATAGTTGCTAGATTTTCTGCTAATCCCAAGGAATCAAATATGACTATTGTGAAAATAATCCTAAGATATCTGAAGAATACTGAGGAATATGGCTTATGGTATAGAAGAGAAGGCATATTTGAACTTAAGGTCTCTACCGACGCTGATTGGGCTAGAAATATTGATGACCGGAAGAGAAAAACTAGAGGAGCATTCTTTATGGGTGACAGACTTGTCACATGGATCAACAAGAAGAAAGGATGCATCTCTCAATCTACTGCAAAAGTGGAGTATGTTGCTACTGTTGCAAACTAATCAAATATTACATGGATAAAAAAATTACTAGAAGGTATGCATATGCAAATTCTAGAACGAGTAATTATCTATTGCGACAATACCAGTGCAATAAACATTTCCAAGAATCCAGTCATGCATACTAAAACAAAGCATATTGCCACAAAGTATCATTATTTAAGAGAAAATTTTTAGGAAAAGGAGGTGATACCTGAGTATGTGCAATAAAAGGAACAATTGGCTGATATCTTCACCAAGCTACTGCCCAAGGATGCATTTGAATACTTGAGAAAGATACTAGGGGTCAGGCCCTTGTTTATTGGTCAGTAAGATGACTAGAAGGCTACATTAGCCTACATATTATCAGAATATTATTCATGTTGATGCAAGAAAAGAGATGTACTTCAAGAAAAATCTATGCACATAAAATTATTTATCTACTCTAAACATTAGAGTTATTACCGATTGATTGGGAAATTTGAGGAATATATTATGGATAGAAAGGATCCACTTCACACTACTGTGAAATATTTGTTTGACAAAGATGTTTTTTTGGCATCATTTTCAAAGGGAGAGAGATATCTCATTATCATAATGATAAAGGGAAATATTATATCTATTATCAACTCAAGGGGAGATCATATCCATCGAAGTATCCAAAGGGAGAGATGTAACAAGAAAGGGAGAGTACACACAAAGGAAGAGAATTGCAGACAAGAGACATAAAAAGAAAGGAGAACAATCAAAGGGAGAGAGTTTGACACAAAAGGAGAACACATCATATAAGAGTAAGAAATATTGTACATCTATCCAGTGAAGGGATTGAAGACAGAAATAAAGTTGCAAGAATCAAATCAAAGCTATTTGAGCTTACCAATAGCCAGACATTTTTAATAGTTACATTACGAAAGCTTGATTAAACTATATATTTCATATTGTATTAGTAATAGTATAGTATGCTAATGTAGTATGTTGCCATCAATGCCAAAGGGAGAGATTGATGACATGTAACTGATTGAATGTTTGAAGATGTTAAGGTGATTATCATGCAAGGAATTAAATCAGTTAATGTATTGTATTGTCATTGATGTCAACTTGATATAATCTGTATGGTCATGGAAATACTGCCAAAGACTTCAAAAAACTATTGAAACAAAGGCTATGCTATCAGTAATGTATACAAGTAAAGTATTCACTAAGTGACTGTATACGTTGACTGAGTGCACACCGAAAGTCAGAGTAAAAGAGCGGAGTCACAATGTTGCCAAATGAGAAAATGCACAACATTACCGACAAGAAGAGCTATAGTGTTGCATGACAAGCAATGCACAGAGTAACCTGATCTAAAGAATTTCAGTGTTGCTTGATGGAGAAGACAAGGACAAAGATCCCAATGACAACTGAAGTCACACCAATAGAATATTTAGTCATCACCGATGACTAACTAAAGTGTTGACTGACAGAACAAAGAGCTCAGAAAAAAAAAATGCTTAGCTGTCAAGAAGCTAAAGATAGAATTAACAGATACTTGTCATTGTTTTAATCATCTAGATAAAGCTGGAGATAAGTAATTGATTTAAAGCTGATTCATCCAGTTGGAAAGAAGATCTATTTGAGATAAAATTAGAGTTTTCTTTAAATCTATTGGCAAGAATTATGGAACACACCAAGAATCATGAAAGCCAAGAAAAGGGGAAATCATTTCTATATAGAGACAAACCTAGTTCATTATGAATTGTGGGGTGAACAAGAGAATAGAGGAAAGATGCTAATGAGAATTTGAAGGAGAAGAAATTATTCTTTCAGTCCTGATCAACAAGCTGAGGAAAGATCTAGATTCTGCAGACACCGACGAACAGTGAGACAACATCACAGATCAGAACAGTGTGGAGAAAAGGTATAAGTGATTATATTGATCAAAGAGGTAATGGACTTACAATAGATTTGAAAATATACAATTGAGTTGTATGTAGGAATAGATCATTAGTGTTTCAGTTTAACCATTGAAGCATCAATTCTCTTAACCGAGAAGGACTTAAAAGTATTTTACAATTGAGATACATCCAAAGCAGTATCAAACAGTTTGATCATAAAAGTAGAATTGGATATGCCCGATACCTATTAATAGGAAATGTGAGTGTTTGATCAAGGATGGTAGCATTAAATGCCAGATACTATGTGACAAACTATTTTTAAATCCTCTAAAAAGGTCACACCTAATAGTGATTTTGTAACCTTTAACAAAGTTGGCTCTTAAAAGGGTTCACTTCAGAAGAGTGAAAATTTTGGGTACCGGTCTGAGTGGTTTTTCCCTTAACAAGGTTTCCACGTTAAAAATCCATGTGTTATGTGTTTATGTTTCATTACTTTACTATTTTACATTTCACATGTGCAATGCTGGATTGTTCAGAATACTCTGTATATTTACTATGTTTTGGTAAATAGTTAACTACTTATCAGTAATCATATAGAAGAGAGATTTACAAAGCAATCAGACAAGTAGAAAATTGATATAAGTATTGAAAGGAATGCATCTTGTAGGACAGAAGATAACTAGAGACATAATTTTTGGTTATAAGTTTTAAGGGTTGATTTAAGGATTAATTTATGAGGCCACTGATTCACCCCCACTCAGTTATTACTAAAAGCCATACCTTTTGTCTCATCCAAAAACTCTCTCATCTTGATTCTCGCTTCTTTTTACTGTTCATAGAACATCTGTATCTCAAGATTTTTATTCTCAATATTCTTATAAAGTTTTTACTTCTCCATTGTATGATCTTTTCTCTTAAGCCTTTAAGCTTTCCAAGAAGAGACTTAGCTTTGATACCAATTGATGCAGGAGCATCCTAGGGTAGTTGGCTATCCTGCATGTTTGGGAGATTTGATGGAGTTGTGTGGACTTATTATCATGTGTGAGGGATTTGGTAGAGTTTTTTGGACCTACTTGGGTCTTGGGTATTGGTTTTGATGTATTTAATGGAACTTGGCATTGTCTTGGTTGCTTGGCATGGCCCGGGAGGAGATCGGACTTGC
>MU228233.1:2211402-2300626 GCA_018584345.1 Thuja plicata
TATTAAAGGAAATACAAAATAGTGACATGTCCTCCTACTTGGACTAGAGGACAAATACAAATAAGGATACCTTGGTTTATCCTTTTAATTACATATTTTCAACCAAGGAAAGATTAATTCTAACATTAATAACCATCTAGTAATCTTCAAATCTCCTTCATCTTCTCTATTTTTCTATAATTTCTTCTACCAAAGAGAAGCATTTCCTTTCAAATTATTATATTCAATTCAAACCCTCAAAGGATTGCAGGTGTCTTCAAGCTCAAAGAAGTCTTCTAGCTCTACTATCCAATCAATTAGGTCTTCAGGACTCAATGTACCTTATAAATTAGATACTTACATCCTATTACTAGTATTTTGTCTTTAACCATAGTGCTCATCAACCTATCAGATCCATCTTAATATACAGATCTAGCAATCTCTATAGATCCAAATTCATCAGCAGCTTCATTATAAGAATTTTCTATTCTAGGACCTCTTTGTAATCCAACAAAAACATTTTAGATACCTTGCAGGAGTTCATTCTTGAATTAATTCATTTAACTATGAATATCATTTAACAGATCTTCTTTCATATGATCAATCATCCTAGGGTTTAGTCTTCTAGGAGGAATCTTCAAAACCTTAAGTGCAACTTCCTCTGCTTGATGATCTATTCACCAAGGAGATACCAAGAACCACAATCCCCACAAAAAATCCAATTATTTACCACCTTGTATAGTCATTAAGTTGATTCCAACCAAATATTCACTCTACCACCTCACAAACAACTTCTCCAACAAATCTCAAGATTATGAACATGAATTTGCAAACACCATCAACATCAAACCTTTCTCAAATTCAACTTCTACTCTGATACCACTTTATTCAGTGCCAAGGTGAGAGAATCCTCGAAAGAGATGTCCAACCACAGAAAAAGAGTCAACACAAATAAAAAATAGGAACACAAACAATATAAGATGTAAGAAAAAATTTATTTATCATAATTTAACTCATACATGTTGGGATGTAAGGCCTTCCCAGTTATGACCACATACAAAGAAAATAACTCTAAGATCTATCCAAAAGATCTCTGCAAGCTTAAGGTAAATAGCCCACTACTATACATTCTTCCTTTCACTAAATTCCTCTTACTTCCTTTCACTTTCTCTCACTTTCTCTGACTTACCCTCACTTCCCTCTAAGCTATCTACATTTATACAAAATCATGACCACAAGTCGGCACAAGAAATAAAATTCCCCAAAGAAGGAAACATATTACAAACATAGGTTCATCCTTATACAAAAATAACATAAGAAGAAGCAATCACCTGGAATAATCCACGAAGGAACCACAATCCACACACTAAGATCGCAATGGCTAAGAATCCCATAAACTCAATCACAACACAAATCTCCATGTTAGTCCATGCCAGGCATGAACACATTACCCTAGGCTAGAAAGAGAAATAAAAATCACCACGCGATCAACCCCAAGAGATGCGATTATAGGAGAATGATCAAAGTTCACCCTTGAAGCTGAATCCATGAGCACAAGTCCCAAATCACATGGAAACTCCAACCACACTCCAACCCATCAAACCAATGAGGAGAATATGAAAATAAAGATGATCCTATCATAGAATCCTCCATATCTTCAACAAGGTAACACCAAATAAGGGGAGATCACAAAATAACATACAAAACATTGTCAAGAACATGCTAGTACAAACACAATAGATAAAGATCCAAATGGACAACCCACAACTAGAAACATGAAAACTGCCAACTATAACCTAAACTTAGAATGATGCAAGATTTCCAACAAATGAAGGATGACCCGCATCAAAAGGGAGATCTGAATTCCCTAGTTTATCAAGGAATTGGGACAACTCCCAATATGTAAAAGGAATTTAAAAGGACCTAGATGGAAGATCAATATTTTTATTGGATGATAAATGGGAATCATGCTTAAAAGTTAGAGCCATCATCAAGTTTTAAACAAATAATATTCATTTGAAGGATGAAAAATGGCTAGAAGGATGTGAAATCAATGTGGGAACCTATAGATGATGAAATGGGGAAAAAATGAGTACCTAAAAAGGGTGATTTATTTTTATCATGGTGCATTTTGACCCCACTTTAGCGGGAGTATGAGTCTACCTCATGCTCACAATAAAGTAGAAGAAAGAGAGACAAAGATGAAAATCATGGGAAAACTACAAAGAGATAATAAATCACCCTGTTTATGAACATAAGACACCAAAACATGGATCTGAACTTGTACATCCATATACAAGGACAAATAAAACAACACAAATGCCTAGTTTTACTAAGATTCCAAGTCAACTAGTTGAAGAGACCTTGCTAGAGAAAATGTCTCAACCACTAATATCATACTCAAAAAGATATTGCAAGAGAAAATGTGGTCACTTGAGAAGAAAAAGAGAATAGATAAAAAATAAGATAAGACTCCATGATCTGATTCAATAGAAAAGTGTTTTATGCTATGGATCAATGGAGGAGAGATCAAGACAACCATGGATAACACAGACTAGGAAAATTATGTTGCACTAGGTTATCCATGAGAGAAAGATGAAAGAGAGAGAATGGGTAAATGGTCTAGAAAATTGTGTTATGCCAGCTCCACCCATCAAAGGGATGTGGATTTGGTCATTCAAAGGACCACATATGTGTGGTCAGTCAAAGGACCAAAATGTGTGTTGTCAGTCAAAGTACCAAATGTGTGCGGTCAGTCAAAGGAACACCAAATGTGCTCATAAAAAGGATAGGTCAAATGGTCTAGACCATAATTTTATGCTAGTTAACCAATCCTAAATATGTAAAAAGGAGTGTGATCTAGCCATAGAAAATTTTGTTATGCTAGTGTACTCTCTCTTTCATGCTTAAAGTGAACAAAATATATGCAATAAGGTGGATATGTATCCCCCCTTAAGATAGAAAAATAAGTACTATTTTGTCATCTTAAGGAAATTATGAAAAAGGATAAAGAAGTTTTAACACCAAGAAAGTATCCACAAGAAACACCCAGTCCAGACCAAAGAGGTCACACCTCCTATGAGGCCATGGAAGAGACAAATGCCAAGAGATAACATTTAAGAAGTGTAAAAGGTTCCTTGTGAGGGATGAGACACTGTTTAGTCTCCAAGATAAGGGACTTTCATATCATGGAAACCTAATAGAAAATAATGGAAATATGTTATGATCAAGGATGTATATCCCTAATATAAACCAATATTTATATGTAATATTGTATGTCTCATGATAGATAAATACCACATAATCACAGGAAAAGTGGATCCTTGAAGAGGATAAGAGAGATTGATAGAATAAACTTTCACCCAATTATGGAGACAATGATAAAGAGGACATATTATACTACTCACAAAGTATGATCACACCATGCATGACAATGAGTCCACAAGGAATAGGTTAACAATGTTACATAGTATGGAGTAACATAATAGGGAATTAGATGTTATTTACATAAATTAGGATGGAAAAAAACCTCATCTTGATAGGATATGTGAAAAATGTCATTGTCAAAGAGTTGTTTAATTTTGCAATGTAAAGCTTGAAATTAATTAGTAGAGTGATCATGGTATTGGTGATACATGCAGAAAGGAATATTGATAATATGTTTAGTACGCTTCTTTCCTTTAGGCCTAGTAATCACCTTAGCACAAAGAAGGTAAGGCAACACCATTTCTTAATTAAAGGTAGATATAAGAGAAGTGTTAGGTGATGAAGGAGAGGATTGTTCAATAGGTTTCTCACTATTCTCAATGCTTTGTTGAACATATTGTGAACCATGTTTGGGTTTGTGATTGACAATATTGTTAATTTTGAGAGTAACTATTTGTGGCTTCTTGTAAGGATTACATCCTAATCTATAATAATGTTAATTCCCTTCATTTCCTAAAGACACTTATGTTCATTTCCCATGTTTTCCACATTTCTTTCTATTTAACCCATATTTTGCTAATAATTATAACCAGGGCCATAACAAGAAGCTATGTCAGAAAGTATTAATGGAGCATCATAGGTCATGATGTCATCATAATCAGGTTTGATAGCTTCTAAAGATTCATTATGAGTGGAAGTGGTAACAAAATTGTTACTAAGTTCATTAGAAAGAAGTGTTGATGTTATAGGTTCATTTTTCAGGTTTGTGTTGTTGATGTTCAATCTTTGGAACCTTATATTATCCAATATAAGTTGGTGTAAAATCTAAGGTTCCCAAATCTTTTTAATCTTCAAGAGACACAATTTTAATGGTTTATTCAACATTCAAACAACTATTTGGTCTATCATCTGTCATAAGTGTGTACATTAGATTGTTGTAGATAAACTTGAATTTTTTATGGAGAGTGGAAGGAAAAACAAGCATATCATGTAACAAAGGTATTCCCAAAATAATTTAATAATTAAGAGGTCCATACATAACATGAACGGGAGTGTCTAGAATGGCCATACCTACCTTAGTAGGTAATTTGATAATGCCCAATTTTTTCTTAGTAATATTATCAAAGCCACGAATAGGAATAAAATCAAGTTTAGTATTTGGAACATAAACATTGATCTCTTCAACATGTACATACTAAAAACATTTAGTATGGACCAAATATCATTTAAGATCCTACGGATGAGATTACCATTGATAAGGATTTCCACCATAAGGAAATCATGTTTATTTTGAACTTATTTAGAAGGTAAATCATCGTTGGTAAAGATAATATGAGTTGGGACTGGCGTAGCATGCATACATTCCAAAAAGGAATTTATATTATCCTGATTAGGTGGTTTTAGTCAGAAGAGTGGTTAAATCTATTTTAAAGGCTTCATGGTATGTAGGAGGCATTTGAAGAAGTTCCCAAAGAGATATCTTAGCAGGAGTAACACATAATTTATCTATCAAATCATACTCCTTTCCTATATGTTGACGAAGATGAGGTGGAAGAGGAAGCACAGGTTGAGAAGGTGGGAGAGAAGTAGGAACAACCAGATTAGTAGGTTGAGGATTATTTCTTGTATGATAGGTACGAGTTTTTTGATATTCCTTAATAAACTCAAAGAATTGCTAGATTTTCCTTTCAAATTTATAATTGGCTTGGTTAGAGTTTGAAAGGAACTTTTTTTATTATATCCTTTAAGCATAATCATACCTATGTAGTAATAGTTTGAGAAGAATTTTGACGATAACCTTTAAAAATAATGACATGCTTCTTAGGTGTTTGGAATGAGTTTAATTGAGTACATCCTTTGACAATTATCAAAGGTTTGTTGTCTATTATAGGTGTTTGACATGCTTCTTAGGTGTTTGGAATGAGCAATAACATTGACTTGATCAAGCTCCTGATTATGTAAGGGTTCATCATTAGGTGGGAGAGAATCAAGGAAACTAGTAATAATAGAACCCTCTTCTTCCAACATGTTCTTATAATAGGGATTAGGGAGTTACTTTATTGCTTTATCTTTTGGAGTGTTAAATGAAGGAAGTTTGATATTGAGAAAAGTGTTTATGATGTCCTCCTCTTGTGCTAAAATATCTGCATAAAGGGGGTTTGTCATAGGAGAAGGATCATTACTAATTAAGTCCTCATTGGTTGACAAAAAATGATTGAGATTAATATATGGTAAACTAGCCTAAAGGGAATGAAAGACATCCTCATGGGGGAAATGTACATTAAGAGAATAATATACATTATCTTTTAATGGATCATCCCAAATAGGGAGATTACAAAGATAAGAATTATTGTGTTGTATTAATATGTCCTCATGAGAAGGAGGGTACTTTGGAGATAAAAATAGATTAACCTATAGAAAATGTTCATAATGGAAAATGCAGAATGTATAAAAGTATATAATTATTTTTCTACACAATGGTATAAATGAGAAATGATATAATCTATGTGAATTGTAAGGATTACTATTTAATGCATGAAATGAATTTTTTTTTAATTTTTTGCATTATTTTGAAACATGTTTATGTAAGGAAAATGCAATGGATCTATACAAAAATGTACTGCATGAAAAGAAGATGTAAATACATAAAATGTTGCAAAGGTATGATGTAAATATTTATTAATGAAATGCATACAAATTAGATCTAGACACCAAATCAAAAGTATGTAAGAAGAGTCAAGTTCACCATAATGTAAAATAGAAAATGGTGAACCTAAATATCCAAATGCATAGATTATAGCAATATTATTTAAATACATACAAAATAAATAAAGATATCTAATTGAGTAGAAATGGAATCTAAAAGAAAAATCAAAATGGGAATGTAATGAGTCCGGCTCATAGAAATGTACAATAGAAAATGGTAAGAAATTCGAGGATGTGGATCAAACACCAAATCATATTGTGTATTGCAATAAAAACCCACCCTTAAAAAAATATGATTAGTACAACCCAAAAAGGATAAAGGGGTTCTAATGAAATATCTAGGTAAAAGTGGGGTTTGGGTATTCCTTATGGAATAATGTGTGATTATGATATGTAAAAGTATGAAAGATACTTATTCTATGATAAAGGAAATGATTTATAGCAAGATATAATATCTTATATAATGCACAAAATTAAATACAAGATAAAAATAAGAAGAATGAAATCACCTTGAAAGCTAAGAGAGGATAAACAAAATTAAAATATAGAAAGGACTGTTGAAAATCTATCAGAATAAGAAATTGTTGATCTGGAACTCTGAGAGTTGTATCTCCCCATTATGAAATTTGTAGATCCTCAAGACAATACTGACTCAACTCGGCCTTGTCCTATAAATTTTTCCTTTTCCTGGAGACTCATGTTAGCATTATAATGAATTTTGGAAGGGAATTGATGAGTTTAGGTTTGTCATTGCTGGAAACTTATCAACTCTATTAGTTTTGGTGAATAGGTTACCCTAACCGATTGACAAGAAGAATAAGTGAAGTAGATATGCTAAGTGTTATGATCGGTGAGTAGGAATACAATATTTTTTTGAATAGCACTTGAGATGGTGATAATATTGGAAGATGCAATCATTACCAAAGTCTTATTATGATTACATGAGTATAGATTTATGACCATGATAATTAACTCAATAGTGTGTGAAATATAGCTTTTGGTAATTGTTCAATGTGAACCAGTTGAGTTATAAATTGATATGTGATGATCATATGGTTAAGGTGGTAGATTTAATGATGGAATTTTTTATTAATGTTGGTATTACATTTTTCGGCCAGCATGTGCAGACTTATTGACGCGAAGATTTATGATTTAAGTCAAATTGAGGGATGACTTGTGGATTATTTTTAATGTTTGACCAAATTAAGAGCAACTATATTAAGGAATGTCAAATCAAGAGATTTAGGGTTTTTGATCATGTTTTTGGCAGTTGTGGTCAGAGACAAACATTGTGTATTGCAGATAGAGTTTAGAGATAGAATTGGATCTTATAGGCAAGCAATGTCGTTTCAGATCAACAAGTTGAGTTCATTGCTCAAGGATAGTTATAATTAGTTAGCAAGGATAAATCCCTTAACATGGTGGATCCTAACATATTTTATTGTGTAAATCCTCTAACAAGGTGAATTCTGAGAAGGAGTTCAAAATTATCTAGCAAGGTAGATCTTAACAGATCTTATTATACTTCTAAAAGGGTACTAGTAACTCTTAATAGGGCGAGCCCCTAAAAGGGTATTACAAGCACCTAAGAGGGAAAATATTTCAACTGTAGAAAATCAATTTATGGGTTTCATCTCCACCATATTTTTTTCCCTCTAACAAGGGTTTCCATTATAAAATTAGTGATGTTATGGTTTATACTTTATGGTTGATTGAACTACTTTAAGTACTATTGCATATTTGCAGTCACTTGTTTGATTTTGTGAAAGTTACTTAAGAGCATAATCATATATTTATTTATTAATACATGTTTTATCTACACTGATTCACCCCCCCTTAGTGCTTCTATATATAAACAACTCAAAATATGAAATTTTTTGTAGAGGATCAATTAGTGGTTCTACAACTCTCAAAATATTGATCCGAAACTATGCCACATGATCCTGCACAAAAGAGAGAAGGGGAATTTTTTGTGGAAATTGGATTTCCTAGGTCAATCCCCTGCATAGTAATTAAACTTGAAATTAAATTTAAATTATATAAGGAAATATAAAATGTAAGCTAGATCTGAAACATAAATCACCTTTTAGCTCAATGTTGAAATGCTTCTTTAAATACGATCACAAGTGTTGATGCAATAGCTTGGACTCCATAAAAATGCAATAGGAAATCATGAAACCAAACCCTTTAATAAGGAATGTTTTATTTTTCCATGATGTCAAATTGAGGAAGAAAGAGAAAAAGAAGACTTAATGAAAGAATACATATCTCCTTCCTTGATGTCAAACTACTTTTATCAAACTCCAATGGGGAAGAAGCTAGATCTATGGAATGAAATGACTTGAATGCATGATGGAATGATGACTTAAAATGATTGATAGTTTCCTTGCACTTGAATGCTTAATAATGGATGCCTTTTGTAACATATAAATTGAAACATTTAAAATGTAGGGGGTAAATAAGATGCTTCCCTTTTATCCTTAGATATACAAATGAAGGATCCAAATTGATTAACCCCAAAGGAAGGATCAATGCATAAATGAATCAATCATTTAGAGATAGGAGCAAAGAGGAAGATCTAAAATTATTGTTTTAGAACAAATGTGTGATAGGTCTAAGAATATTAATAACTTTAATTGAAAAGGATAGGAGAAAAGTACTAACCTTGAAATGTTGTAGATCCAAAGAATTCTATTTTCGGGGTCCTACACTAAGTTTGTAAAAAATATTAGACTGGATCAACAATAGAAACGAAAAAAAATGAACAAAACCCAGAAATCATTTTCCATTCTGAAACAGTTCCAATTTTGACCCTTAATTCAATATCACCATTGACCTATAATTTATGATTCTGACCTAGGGAAGAATCGACCTAAAAATTCTTCGACAGAAAATTTGTTTTTGGATCCCAAAAGTTTTCTGAAAAGGGTATCCTAATCTGCACTCCAATCCTCTATCCCAAACCTGGACGTGCAAGAAAAATGGATTTGTTTGTTGGAGGGGAGGGGTTTTCCTTGGTCAGACCCTGGTTTTGGAGTTAACCTCATAGTATAATTGAAATTTCATAAATAAAACAAATTAAATGAAGAAATTCACCTTGCTTGTAGAAGCTCTTATGGCAGATTCAGATCTGTGAATCCACAAGTATGTATGCACCAAATGGATGTAAAATGTAGAATGTAGAATGCAGGATGTCTCAAATCAATTGCTTCTAGATCTTCAACACCAATCTTGAATGGGTTTTTGAATAGGAAGAGGTTTGGAGGAATGTGGATGGAGAAATCTTTAACAAGAGGGCTCCGTGGATCTTGAGTCCTTCAATGGCCACCAATGGATCTTCTTGATGAATTGAGTGCTTGAGTAGTGCTTGAATGCCTGAGAATGGATGAAATCTTCAATGGCTACTTGTACTACTTCAAATATTTCTTCTTCACCTTTGGATTTCACTCTTCAAGTCTTGAGCTCTTGTGATTATGCTTGATGATGGTTATCAAGTCTTTTTTGTTGATGGTTAGAGAAAATAAGAGGAGAAAGCTTCCTTATATATGAATATAGGGAAAAATCTTCTAGAGAGGCCTACATATGAGAATTAAATTTCAATTAGACCTATACCCCTAGAAGAGGAGCTATATTAAATATAATTTAAGATTTGTTGCTCCGAAGACCGAAACGACCGACCCAGAAGTGGGAATTAACTCTTTCCAAAGCCTGACATCTAGAAACCCTAGAAATCTAGAATTTGGACTATAGGTCAGAAAAAGGTCAATTCTGACCATTTCAAGGTAGAGGTCAACCTTGACCCAAAAAGGTCAACTTTGAAGCTGAGGTCAAAGTCCCAGTTTCCATCTTGGAGTGTCAGAAACATGTTGGAAAAAGTGGGAAATGAGGCCGAAAGGGGGAAAAATCTAGATCCAAGTCAGAGACCCATTCAAGGTTCTTAACAAGACCCAAAAACACTTACTCAGAAGGCTAAACCAGTCTATAATGGAAGTGCTTCCATTTTATAACTATACATTTAGCCCCCACTTTAGCAAGAGTATGTACTCAACACAAACTCTTGGTAAAGGAGATCATAAAGAATAGATAATATTATTGAAATCAAAAGGGAGAAAGGAATACTCAAGCCCCAAAGGACTTCAGTCTTTATTAGCCCTAAGATCATGATAAGAGAGACATCACCAGTTAAAGAGAAAAAGAGAGAGGGTGTGTTTACCTCGCCCAATGAGAACTTATGTCCCATTGTGAACCACACAAGGAAACAGTGCAAATGGAAAGATGGAGTTGAACTTCCTAGTGAATGTGGCTACTCACTAGTCAACCCATTAGGGAGATCTAATCTTAATGACACCTTCTGACCTTAAGGGATCAAAACATTGTAAATTGAAACTAGAGAGATCAAGAGATCTGTATAATTTTAAACTGGAGGGATCAAGAGATTCTATAAGGTAAAAATTTATGCTTTGAGGATTAGTTTTTAATCCATAAAGGGAAAAATTTTTAAGTTTTGAAAATATTTTGAACATGCGCGTGTACAAAACATGAATAGAGCATATGCCCCCCATGTGAAAGTCATTGCTAACACTTTAACAGTAGCAATGGCTTTGATAGAAACATAAACAACTCTATTGATTATGTTTCCACTATGAGATACCCCAAACAAAGAAAAATCAAGGGAAATATCACATAAACTTACAAAGAACACAGAAGGGATCTACCTACTATGGGGTCAGTATGATCATAAGATAACATGTATGTATAGATATGATATTATTTCAAATGAATTGAAATCATTCCCCAAAGAAAGTAGAAATACAATCACAATGAAGGAAAGAAAACTCAAGAGTTATGAAGAAGAATATTTTCGGACCACAACATGGAGACCAAAAAGAATCAGTGCTACCATGTCATAGATCCAAGTGGACTACATAAGGAAAACATTTATGAACAATAGCACAACTACAACATAACATGAAAACAACATATAGAAGAATAGAGATACATATAAAGGAATTGTACAATAGGTTTGATTCCTTTATCACCTTGCACCAACAAAGTAACAAGGGTCGTATAAAAGAGTCTAACAAACATTTAAAAAACACCATATGGGAGAAGCACAATACAACATGCAAACAAAAAAAGGGCTACCATGAAGGATAAGCCAATCAGGCGCATTGCGTAGAAGTTGAGAAATCCAACTTCACAGTTCGCCAAGAACACCTGCATGCAAATAACCTATTGCTGAAAGGAAACCAAAGAAACAAGAGCCAAAGGCTTGGAAAATCTCAGTGGAGTGAGAGAAAATTGCATTCCAAGATAATGACAAATAATTACAAGAGTTCAACCTTAAAGGTGAACAAAACCCTAAAAAGGTAAAAGGCTAGGTTGCGCATAATAATTAATATAAAATATTAATTATATGCACCTAAGAGATAGCTTAAGTGAAAATAGAGTACTAGAAAACTTAATAATTAAATCAACATGATCTAATTAATAAGTGAAGATAAATAGATACTCTAACACCCCCCCTTAAGCGAAGCTTAGGAGGTAAGCTAACCTAGAAAAGCTATGAAAGAAGGAAAAGAGGGTCCTGGCAACAAGGCCTAATCAAGTACCCAAAACAAGGAAATCTCTGTAAACTGGAGATAAAGGAGAAAACCTAGTGGGAAAAACCCCTCTCCAAAAAGAGATAGAACAAACATGCTGAAAAAAATATGAAGGAAGGTAGGCCTCATCAAGACCCCCCAAGGACAACTTCTGTCACCCCAAGCATAGAACGCAACTGAAGATAGCACAGAGATGCAAAAGGTTTGGTGAAGATGTCAGCAACCTGTGCATCAGTGGGAATGTACTCCAAAGTGAGAAAACCATCCTGAATCTATTGACGGATGAAATGCATATGAAGCTTAATGTGTTTAGTGCACTGATGCTCCACCGGGTTGCAGGAAATGTGAATAGAACTCTGATTATTGCACCACAGAATAGTGGGACGATCAGGAGGAAAGCCAAACTCAATCATCAACTGTCAAAGCCATAGAATCTCCTGACGAGCATACACTCCCACTCTATACTCAGCCTCTATAGATGAAAGTACATGAGCAATCTACTTCTTGCATGACCATGTGATAGGACCAAAGCCAAGACAAAAGACAAAGCCAAAAGTAGACATTTGATCATCAACATCACCAGCCCAATCTAGTCAGTGAAGCCAACAATGTGAGGAACCCCTAATGTGTAATGAATGCCATACATAATTATGCCCTGAAGGTATCTAAAAATAAGCTTGGTAGCTTGCCAATGACTCTCATGAGGCTCATGAGAGAACTAAGAGACTAGACCAACTGCAAAGGAGAGATCAGGACGTGTGTGTGTGTTAGGTAAAAAAAGACTGCCAACCAACTACTGATACAATGTAGGATCCACTGAAGGCGAAGTGCAAGAGGTAGACAAAGTAACACCCAACTAAAAAGGTGTGGGAGAAGGCTTGCAATCAAGCATAAAGCACCGAAGCATGTCAAGAGCATACTTCTATTGATAAACAAAGATCCTAGCAGAGGACTGAAAAATATGTAGACCTGGAAAGAAGTGTAATGGACCAACGTTAGTCATCTCAAACTGCTCCATCAATCCATGCTGAACATCCTGAATCATAGAAGATGAGCTACCTGAGATGAGGAGATCATGAACATATAGCACAAGGATCAAAACCTCATCCTCAAGATGCTGAATGTAGACTGTAGGATCAGAATGAAAGCATGTGAATCCTATAGAAAGTAGAAAGGAGTCCATCTTCTCATACCAAGCCAGAGGGGCCTATTTGAGACCATACAAAGAAGACCAAAGTCTGCAAACCAAGGAGGAATCTTGCACAAATCCCTGAGGCTACTCCATGTAAATCTCCTCAGTAAGATCACCATTTAAGAATGCACTCTTCACATCCATCTGAAAAATTGGCCATCCCTGAGAAGCTATGAGGGATAAGACAAGGCGAATAGAGTTCATCTTGGTGTCAGGGGAAAATGTCTCAGTGTAATCAATACCCTCAACCTATGAAAAACCATTCACAACAAGACGTGCCTTGTACTTATCAATAGAACCATCAGTAACAAACTTAGTATGATACAACCACTTGCATCACACTAACTTTCTTCCCTTAGGAAGAGAACAAATATCCCAAATATGATTCTTCATCAAAGAAGAATACTCCTCCTCCATAGCACTGTCCCACTCAATATGTCCCATTGCTACTGCAAATGTATGAGGATCACCACAAATAGCATGAATCAGAAGACTAGAACCCACAATATGAGACCGACTGCGACGGGAAGCGGAAGGGTCACCAGCCAGAGATCCTGCAGCCTCAACTGTAACATGAGCCCATCTAGGCATCTGTGGAGGATCCTATGGTGGAGGTAAATGGGGATCATCAAGATCATCATCCTCATCATCCTGAAAAGAAACTAGAAGAGATGAGGGAGTAGTGGTAAGTGAAGTAGACTCTGGAAGCAGGGTATCTACTGCAGGAAGGCACTCATCAAACTGGACATCCCGTTGAAACAAGACCTCTCTGGAATCAAGATCAAACAACCTATATGCCTTAACATCCTCGCAGCAGCCAACAAAAATGAGGTGTCAGCTCTTCCACTCTATTTCTCTCCTCTAAGAATTAGGCACAAATGCCCATGCTTCACTACCAAAAACTTAGAATGAAGATACATTAGGCTTGACATGAGACCAAGCCTCCTCAAGAGTCATATGTCAAACTGCCTTGTGAGGTGTCTGATTCTAAATATAGTTGGCACAATTGAATGCCTTTGCCCAAAAAGATGAATCCATGGACCTAGACTGTATCATACAGTTAGCCATCTCTTGAAGTGTTCTATTCTTTCTCTCTGCCACACCATTCTACTGAGGGGTGTAGGGCACTAAAAACTTATGCTAAAGACCATGTTCAAAGCAAAAATCCCTGAAAGAAAAAATCATAGAATGTCTCAAAAGAAGGCAATGGTGTATCTAGCACCCAAAGCATCCATAGTGGAGTAGAAAGTGGAAGAGAAGATCTAATACTATCCTCTCAACTTTGAGAGTATCAGGAAGATACACTCATCATCTGTCTTGTTTCTCCTACATCCCTGCAAAATTGAGCCTAGAGATTTGAACTTTATCAAGAAGTCCTCCATAGTGGGAAAGCTGGTAGGAGTCAAAGTGGTCAGCTCTACATCAAGCTATAGTACCTGAAACTCATTCACTATGCCAAACAAATATGAAAACTTTCCCCAAATAGCCCTAGGAGTTGTGAAACCATCCAGGTGAAAAAGGAGACTATCAGAGATATTTAGTACAATCAATCCCATGGCTTCATCCATTTTTTTTCTATGCTGAAGAACCTCAAAAGGGAACTATAGGATAGGTTGGTGTTCATCTAGATATGACCATAAGCCATGTGACATGAGTAGCTTGGTCATGTGTGCTTTCAAGGTGTGATAATTGTGTGGTGTCAGCCGGGCCATAGAGGGGTCCAACATTAAGAGAATAAGTAGATGGAAGTAGAAGGGTCATTTCTGAATTAAAGTACAAAAAAAAAGTACCCCCCTCCAATGTATAAATCTAACCCCTATACAACAAAGAAACAATTATTGAAAGTACAAAAAATGAGAAGAAAACTTGGATGCCAGATTCAGAGAGGGAGGAAATGGAAGCCTCTACTTCAATGCCAAACTTGAGAGCTAAAATGAAAAAATAAAAAAAAAATACTAGCATAATCAAATCCAGCTTAGAAACACCTTTCTGATGATATTTTTTTTTCCAAAAATAGACACCATATGCACAAGTTACAGCTGAAAAACCAACTGCTCCTACAAAAATGAGCTCTCTGGGAAAAATGATTCATGGCAAAATTTTGACAGTCAAAAGACCATCACAGAGCATGAGAAAAAAATTGACTACCGTCTACATGTCCTAGGCCCATCTCACAAAAAAAACTGAAGTCACCGAAAAAATTTAAAAAATTGCCAACAAAAAAAAATTTTGGTAGGTGACATCACCGCTATGTGTAAGGTGGCAGATGGTGGCAGGCCACCGGCGGAGGTGGCGGCCGGGGGGTAGCAACGCTAGGGGCTACTCCAGGGGACGGCTGGTGGTCAATGGGCAGTGCGCTAGTGAGGCCTAGGTTGGGGTGGCCACTCAGGTGGCGCTCGGCTACGCCTCCCAAAGCTCTAAAAATTTTTTTTTTGTATTTTTTTCATTTTTTTCTCAATTTGCCTGCCGTATGGCCTGGGAGGGAGAAACTTTTTCCCAAAGGTCACTATGGCCAAAAATGGCAAACTTTATATGATTTTTGACTCTCTCGGGCATTCTAAGCATGATGGTGGCATTAGGTTTGGCTCAAAGTACTCCAGAAAATAAAGCCTCCTCTAAAATGAAGAAAAAATGCTAGAGAAGTTATGGCTTTCATCTTCAAATCACCGCTTCAAAAACCTCAGACCAGGCAGCAGCAGGGAAGCTCTGATACCATGGAGAAGTTGATAAATCCAACTTCATAGTTCACCAAGAACACCTGCATGCAAATAACCTATTGCTGAAAGAAAACGAAAGAAGCAAGAGCCAAAGGCTTGGAAAATCTCATTGGAGTGAGAGAAAATTGTATTCCAAGATAATGACAAATAATTACAAGAGTTCAACCTTAAAAGTGAACAAAACCCTAAAAAGGTAAAATGCTAGGTTGCGCATAATAATTAATATAAAATATTAATTATATGCACCTAAGAGACAGCTTAAGTGAAAATATAGTACTAGACAAATTAATAATTAAATCAACATGATCTAATTAATAAGTGAAGATAAATAGATACTCTAACACATCTCTTACTCTCCCCATCTCAGTTTGTATCAGTTGAGGAAGGTGGGTAACTCGCAAGAGGGACTATATCCAATACAGTAGGAATAATAGCCAGTTACAAACATGGATCCTCTTGAGAATCGTGTTGCTTGATACTATGTGTAATTATCAATTGAGTTGAAATCATATGAGGTAAAATAGTATCAAGATCAATGGTCTCATATTCATCACTAGGATCATCAAGAGTATCTTCCTCATCAAGGTTAATTAAAATAGGATCTAAGATGTGAATAGGATCATCATACTCATTCATCTTAATATCATTATGAATATTAAATTCTTCCAACACATCTGGCATAAGTTGGTAAAAAAGAAGATAAAGAGTTTTAAAGAATAGAAGCACCGGCCCTAGCATTATCTCTACGCTTCTTACAATGATCATTAGCAGATTTATTATGTTCCTTCACAGGTTCTATAGGAGGGTTGGTAGGATTCACAGTAAGATGAGAAGTGACATTGGGAGGTTGAGTAATAGAGCTAGTTGTAATGGATAAAGGAGTTATAAAAGGAGTGGGCAAAAGACCATGGTTAAGATCTATCTAAGGCATGCTTATCTCGACATTCTTACGATGGTTATAGGCTTGATATGAATGAAAAAGGTTGTCAGGGCAATGAGGAAATGTATTAGGTAATGAAGGCCAAAAGAAATCAAGAGTAGCATAATATCCATGCCTAGAAGGTTGATACAAACTATGATTAATCATTTTCACTTCTCCATTATCAATGAGCTTAAGAGATTTATGAATAGGAGAAGCAATAGCATCCGTAGAAGTTATCCAAGGTAAACCAAATTTGACTTGAAATTGATCAGAAGTAGGAACAACAATGAAGGTAGTATCTACAACTTTACCACAAAGTTCAACAGGCAAGTTAATAGAACCAAGTGCAGGATAGAGAAAACCATTACAAGTTTGGATCCATGCATCAAATGGATCATAACAATCACGTTGTAAGTTTTTCATAAAAAAGTTTTCCTCAGTAATGACATTTATTAAAGACATGGGATCAACAAGATAACCACATGTAGGTATCTTAGCAATCCTAGCATAGATATAAAGGGGAACATCGGGAGCCTTAATAGTCTTAGAATCATCAAAGGTAATTGAAAGTTCCCTAGGTAATTTATCCTTGGTTTGTTTCTGAGGTTTAAGTGGAACTGGAAGTTGAAGTGGAGGTGAAGGATCTTGAATAGTAGGTTGAGATAAATAGCACACTCCACATGATTAAAAATGTGATTAAGATCATCCTTCTTTGAATTGTAAACAATATTCACAGAAGATGGTTGAGCGATGGTATAAGTATCATTTGTGGGTAAAGGATTCGTATAGATTTGAAGCTTTTGATTAGGAGGAGAGACAAATTTGTTCCCATTACCCTCAAAATTATTAGTAGATAAAGCATTATAATTGATTAAGTCTTGAACTTTATGCTTTAGAGAACAACATTTTTCAGTATCAAGGCCATTCTAGCGATGGTATTGGAAAAAAGCTTTAGAATAAAAGGATTTTCATGCTATCATGGTCGGGAGAAGAGGTCAAATAGGAGGCAAGGTAATCATATTAGCACTTAACAACCTACTCATAATAGAATGTAAAGATTCAGAGAGAGGAGTAAATGTATGATTCATATGAAAAGTAGTGGATGCAGAAGTGGCATTATTGGATGCAACAACAATTTGATCAACAACCGCATTCATGTGTTTATTAATCTTGATATAGTTGTTAGTTTTCTGAAACTTATTATGATTAGGAGCAACATCACTCTTATCAAGTAGAACATGAGCCATTGGAGTGTTTCTCTCAAATTTAATCACTTGTAATTGATAATGATGAAGTGTTGCACAAAGTTGTTGAAAAGAGGTAAATTCAGTAAGCATAATCTTATCTATAATATCCTTTTGTAAATTTGAATTAAACATATGCTGAATATCAATATCAGGAATAGGATAAGGAATCTAAGCATATAAATGCTTAAATCCACCAATAAAATTAGTCAATTTTTCCTTAATGTTTTGTTTACAATGCATTAAATCAGTTAAGGACACTTGCGGACCAATGTTATTTTAAAATTGTTGAATGAAGGTATTAGCAAGTTTAGGAAAATAATCAATAGAATAAGGAGGTAAAGAACCATACCATTGCAAGGACTTATCATGAAAATTCCTAGCAAATAACTTAGCTAAAATCCTATCATCATGAGCATAATCACTACAAAGGATTTGAAATGTTTTAACATGAGTAACAAGATCACCTTTACCATTGTAATTCTCAAGATGAGGCATATTGGATTGCTGAGGGATAGTAGCATGAATAATGTCTAAGGATAAAGGACTACCCATGTCACATGTAGGAATGCTAAAGTTGGATTGGGTTAAAGATGCAAGTTGTTGTAAACATGACACAGTTTAAGCCAAACTAATAATCGTGGAATCATTACAAGAAATAGGTGGCATAGAAATATTAGGAACACTAGGAAAAGTGTAGGAAGAGGCAGGAATGGAAGACACAACCGGTGGAACACTTGGAACCACATTTGGAAGGGGATTAGAATAATTAAAAGGAACACTATGCTATGAAGGTTGTGAGGTAGGTAGAGATACCAGTCGAACACTCATAGGAATAGATGAAATTAGAAGAGATGTAGTCATCAAAGGAGGAGTATAAGTAGGAATGCTAGGTAAAGGAACAGAAGAAGGTACCTCACTAGTGACAGGAGGAGTGAATCCTAGATCTTGAGCCTCTTGAGCTAAAGTTTTAACATTCAAATACATAATATGAGTGATACCAGGCAAGAGATTAATACCTTGATCACTATCATGAAGGAATTTCTTAAGAGCCTCTATAAATTGGATGGAATCTTGATTATGGTTTTTTTGAATAAGCCAATTTCCCATTTTATCAAGTTTTGTTGAAAGATTTTGCACTTGTTCAGTTTGAAGTCTTAAAGCATCATCCTCATCATGAGATGAGTGAGAAGAGTTATGCTCCATAGAAGGATTGGAATCATGAGAAATCAAATTGTCATCCAGGATCATAAGGAAAGGAGAGGAAGACTAAAGATCAAAGGAACCCTTAATTCTACGGCTTCTTCTAACTGAGATACTATAAGTAGGACAAGAAGTGGTAAAGCTCATACACCAATGCAATGCAAATGAACTAATTTAGGAAACATGAGATTTTGATTTTTAATTTTTGAAATGTAAATGCAAGAACATAAAAGAAAGCTAATCTAATATGCATGCAAGATATAACATAAAAGTTGTAAATCTAACACCAAAAAGAAAGAGTAGTCTATCGCGGGCTCACCAAAATGTAACATATAAAATGTAACATTTAAAATGTAGGGGGTAAATAAGATGCTCCTCTTTTATCCTTAGATACACAAATGAAGAATCCAAATTGATTAACCCCAAAGGAAGGATCAATGCATAAATGAATCAATCATTTGGAGATAGGAGCAAAGAGGAAGATCTTAAATTTCTATTTTAGAAAGAATGTGTGATAGATCTAAGAAGATTAATAACTTTAATTGAAAAGGATAGGAGAAAAGTACTAACCTTGAAATTTTGCAGATCCAAAAAATGTTGTTGTTGGGGGTCTGTACTGAGTTTCTAGAAAATATGAGATCAGATCTAGAATAGAAATGCAGAAACTAACAAAACCTAGAAATATTTTTCTGTTCTGACATAGTTCCAATTTTGACCCTCAAGTCAATGTCACCATTGACTGAGAATTTCTGATTCTGAACTAGGGCATAATCGATCTAAAAATTCTCTGACAAAAAATTTGTTTCCAGATCTTGAAAGTTTGTCAAAAAGGGTATCTAAATTTGCACTCCAATCTATTGTTCCAAACCTATACCTGCAAGAAAAATGGATTTGTTTTTTGGGGGGGGGGAGGGGTTTGCCTTGGGCAACCCCCGATTTTGGAATTAACCTCAAATTATAATTGAAATTGCATAAATAAAACAAATTAAATGAACAAATTCACCTTTCTTGTAGAAGCCCTTGTGGCGGATTCAAATCTGTGAATCCACATGTATGTATGCACCAAATGGATGTAGAATGTAGAATCTAGGATGTCTCAAATAAATTTCTTATAGATCTTCAAAACCAATCTTGAATGGTTCTTTGAATAGGAAGGGGCTTAGAGGAATGTGGATGGAGAAATCTTCAACAAGAGGGCTCCGTGGAGCTTGAATCCTTCAATGGCCACTAATGGATCTTATTGATGAATTGAGTGCTTGAGAAGTGCTTGAATGCTTGAGAATGGATGAATGCTTCAATGGCTACTAGGATTGCTTCAAATCTTTCTTCTTCACCTTTATATTTCACTCTTCAAGTCTTGATCTCTTGTGATTATGCTTGAAGATGGTTATCAAATCTTCTAGAGAGGCCTAAATAGGAGAATTAAATTCCAATTAGACCTTTACCCATAGAAGAGGGCCTATATTAAATATAATTTAAGATTTGTTGCTCTGAAGACCGAAACAGCTGACCCAGAACTAGGAATTAACTCTTTCCAAAGCCCGACATCTGAAAACCTTGTAAATCTAGAATTTGGACCATAGGTTATAAAAAGGTCGATTCTAACCTAGGTCAAGGTTGAGGTCGACCTTGACCCAAAAAGGTTGAATTTGACCCTGAGGTCAAAGTCCCATTTTGTCGTGTCAGAAACAGGTTGGAAAAAGTGGGAAATGGGGTAGAACAAGGGAAAAAAGTGAGGTCCAAGTTGGAGACCCATTCAAGGTGCTTGACATGAACCAAAACCACTTACTCAAAAGGTTAAACTAGTCTATAATGGAAGTGCTTTCATTTTCTGACTATACACATTCAAATCGATGCTTTCTTGGATCTATTGAATGCACAATAGATTACTTGCATGAATATGTTTGTAATTGTAGGTTTGTCATGCATTTCATAATAGTGGATGTCAAAATGAGAGGGATAGGTCTCATTTTATACAAACTTCACAGCCCTAATTTTGCAAGGTCCACCCTGATTAAGCACCTAGAAGAATCAACCCTGCATCTAGCACAAAGCCCACTAAAAATAAGTGACTTGTGACAAGGTCAAGATAATTCAGGCTTGTCTATGCAGATTTTTTTAAAGTTAACCTGGGATTAAGGGGTGTGTACTTAAATGAGATATAAAAGCCCTAGTTTATAAGGAAATTAGGGCAACTCCTGAGATGTAAAAGGCATATAAATGGAACTAGATGGAATATGAATTATGTGATTGGATGAGAAATGGGAACTCATTCAAATAAGTTAGAGCCACAATTAAGTTTTTAAAATAAAAATGTTGATTTGAAGGATGCAAAAGAGCTAGAAGGATGTGAAATAATTGTGGGAACCCATAGATTCTAAAATGGGGCTAAAATTGAGCACCTAATAAGGGTTCTTACTTTTTAGGATGGTACACTATGAAACAATGATAGAAAATAATGTATACTAGGTAGTGGGCTTCATCTTATATGAGGTTTGGGTATTTTTTTTAATTAAGAATTGGGTACCAAAATTCAATCCTCTATTGGTGGAATTAGAGGAGGTACCCATCTGGATTATATTTTATAACCTACTCTTTTAATAGTAGGAATTGGACTCTTTGAGAATGATAGGGAACAAATTGGGTAGGTTTATCATGGTGGGGGATGGAGTGGAAAGAAAATATTTTAGCATGTATGCTAGAATCTGTATCAAATGTTGTCCATCTCAACCACTCTAAATAATGGTTTTACTAGTAAAAAATCTATGGATGTTGAAGAAAACTATTGAAGTGGAGGATCTATGGATAAATGTATAATCTTCAAAAAATTATGTCATACCAAATGAGATTTCTCCGAATCTTATAAAGGTAAGATAAAATTTAAGGAATCCCTTATACACAATGTCTCTTTTGTTTAAAAATGGACCTATGAAATAATTTAGGGACTTTGATAATGTTAGAGGCCTATCGATCTATCTCATCATCAAACTATAATGTAATGCAATTATCCATAGTTCAGAATCACTAGGTGTGAATTAGGGAGGCACCCTTCATGTACTCGTACATGTAGAGAAAGAGAATATTGTTTTGAGGGTGGATTTTAACATGGGGTATATTTTTTAGGGATTTAATTTAAAATTTTAGATTCTAGATCAAGGTGGAACTAAGGTTGTATGAGAGGGAAAGTATGAAGTAGGAGCTCTTATTCATAAGGCATTGACTAGTATGGATGCGGAAGCACGAGATGAAGACTATGGAGATAGAGGTTTGGAGGAAGTTAGATTGAGTGAGTTCATAAAGGAACATAATAATACTCTCTCTACTCCCTTTTAGACACATGAAATGGGAAAATTCAAGGATAGTTATGGATTATGTCCTAGTAATGCAGATATTGAGAAATGGTTGGATCCCACTTAGAGAAAGAAAGAGTTTAAAGGGTTTTATCTAAATGCAAGTTATTCCATTGAAGATAAAAAATTTCAAAATAGTGATGAAGAAGATAATTATGAGAATTATCTCATATACATTAATATTTCTCCATGTAGGTGATAGGAGGTGATGTTGCAAATTTGATTCATCCATAGTTTCTAAAGACACACATTTAGAGGAGACTAAAGAAATTTTGGCAGTGGATGATTTGGAATGTATTTTGGAGATCATAAAAATGAATAAGATGATAGCCAAATATTATAAACCAAATATGAGGGAATTAAAAAAAAAGAGGCCGCAAATCAAAAAATTCAAACTAGAGTTGGTTGGGAATGCTAAAGGGTAGAGAAAATTGAGATCAAGAATGGGGATTTCCCTTTCCTAGATGGCAAGAAGGTCCTTTTATGGAGTGTTAGGGGATGTGATTCCCCTGAAAAATTCCATTTTCTCAAGTAGTGCCTTGATCAAACAAAAATTCATATTGTTCCTATCCAAGAGTCAAAATTGAGTTTGAAGGAAATGGATAGGTTGATGAAAGTGTAAAGGTCCTGGTAGGGATGGTTGATGTAAGTTGAAGGGGCCTCAAATGGTGAAGGAATTTTGTAGAATGAAAAAGGGTAAATATTTTTCCCTATGCTCAAGACAGGTACTAGTAGATGGCCAAAGTGTTAGGAACATCTTTTGATAAGGATATATTAATTCTTAATATATATCATCACGCGGGTGTGACTCCAAAAAGAAGACTATGAGTTACTCTAGAGGGTAAAATACAAGAGATAAAGGATAAGGTTTGTTTACTTGGGAGAATTCATTGCTCCCATATAAGATACTAACAAAATGGTGGTATCTAGTTTTTTTTTCCCGTATCAATAGTATTTCGAAGGCTATGTGGTTGGAAGTTTTCTACTTGAATTTGATCTTTCAAATAGTTCCTTTACATGGTTCGATCACAAATAAGGTTTATTATATATTCTGGAGAAAATTGATTTCTTTTTTGTAGACAAATGGGTTGACCTCAAGGTGGTGTTTGAAGCTGAAATCATCCCTTTAATAGGTTTTCATCATTTCTGTATGTTGTTGATATTTTATGAAGATTGTGTTTCTATTAGATGCTTGTTAAAGTTTCAAAAGATATAATTTTGGGATAATAATTTCATAAATTTTGTGTCAACTTGGTGGCAAAAATCTCCCTTTGCTTTGAATAAAAATGCTTTCATATTTTTCAAAAAACTACAATTTATTAAATCCCATGTTAAAGAGTAGAACATGTCTCATTTATTCAATATTTTCATGAAAGAAATGATCCCAGAACAAGAATTGGATTCATTTAGAAATTAAGTGTTACATTTGGGTATGGATGAAGTGGATATCCAAAAGGATAAGTTGTTGAAAGAAGAGTATATGGAGGCTTTTTTTTTAAAGAGGAAGCTTTCTAGAGACAAAAATCTAGAGGCTATTTCCTCAAGGAAGGGGACTTCAATACTTAATTTTTCAATAATTTAGTTAATGATCTGTGATCCCTTGGTAGAATATCTTGTATTAAAATTTTTATAAGGCAATGGGTGAGAAACTTTCTTGAGATCAATAATGAAGCGGTTTCTTATTTTCTGAATCTCTTGAGGGATGTTGATGGTTATAGGTCTTATGATAAAATTTTGGACACTATCCTAACTATTATAATATATGACAATAATCGATTTATACAAAATAATATTAGTCTTAAATAAGTGAAAGATGCATTGTTCCATGGAAGGGGATAAAGCCCCTAGACCTTAAAGGTTTTTGGCCCTCTTCTGTTAGAAAATCTAGGTCATGATCGGCATAGATCTTTGGGAGGTGGTGGAATAACTTCAGAAAGATGGGTTGGTATCAAAAGGTTTCTGTTATACACTGAATTTGCACCTCTGATCTCAAGCTCTCTTGGTCTTGATAATCTAGTATAACAAGGGAATCATCTCCACGTTGTGGGACCTATGCTAACTGAGATGAGACCTCCAGGTTCTAGGCTTGTTCCTCTTGGATAATCACCTTAATTTGCTTCTTAAATAGGAAAGTAAAGCTTTTGAGGGAAAGGAATAGAAGGATTGCATGAAAGGGAAACGACTGAAAGAAAACTACCTACTAGGTGATGCACCAAAATTAGGGTTTGAATCTCAGTATAGAGGAATGAAACTAATGGAAGAACTAGGTCAAATAAGTCACAACTCAATAGATAGGCTTGCATAAGTATTTCATAGGAAGGCCTAAACAAAAGACTCGACCTATGACCTGCAAACAAACATCCTTCTCTGCAACCAGGTGTAGGAATGAGACAAGACTGCTAGGGGCTGAAGTATACCCACAAAACATCTAAATCAGATCAAGCACAATAACACACAGATTTGCAGAAAATGAGAGGAACTAGGAACCCCAATGTCCATTAACACATTCATAAACTTTGATCCAATAAGAGATGATACAAACAAGGAAGCATAGGGATATGAAGAATTATCACAAAGTACTTCCAGAATGTTTGTATGATCAATGAGAAAATTACAGAATGTAAAAGCCAGAGGGCAGCAAGAATGCCTCAGATAGCTCCTGGAAAGAATGAATTCTCCTTGCAAAATGCCAAAATCTAAGCACTAAGGCTCTCAAAAAACTATAAATACATCCACTTCGAACTGCACGCAGGCAGGAGTCTCAGAAAACCTAACTAGGGTTACAGATTTACAATAAAGTAATAAACCCTAGGACCAAATCTAATCTGGTCATAAATGTTCTCTAAGATAAATCAATCAGATCAGACTTATCTTGCACCCATCCCTATACTTGGCTACGCTGTGTGAACAAGCAACCTGGAAAGAATCAGCTATACTCTGCAACTAGTCCCCTGTCGTGAATGCTCACCAACTGATCACAGTCTCCCAGGATGAGAAGTGACCCCTGACAGCTGCCGCTCCATCTCTCATCAATGAGTCCTTGATCATGACCATGCCTTCGCCAACTGCAACTGGGAGCAATAACTTCGTGATTGGACTCTGCATCTCTTTCGACGTCTCTGAGTCTCCCCTTCTTCACCGACATTTGAAACAAATCTAACCCAGGGATCAACAGACTCTCTCTGCATGGCCTTCTACAATTAGACCCTTCTGATCAATTCTGGAACACAAGCACAGAGAAACCATGGCTGCCGAGCGTTCACAGTACCAAATCCGCCACCAATCTGTCAAATTCAAAATCCATCGACCTTGCGACTGACCGTTAGTCTCTCTGTCGTGAGCATCAGACCTTAACCATAGTTAAATCTCCAGACCTAGCGACAAAGCAATTTTGACTCCTGTTTAACCTCGAGCCTAGATCCAGTGACAAGGCGACCAAGAAATATCAAAGTCGCGAGGTAATTTTCCTAACTCATCATTCGTCCAGCGACCCAGTGCCTAACTGTCACCTTAGACCATCACGGTTGGTCTCCTAGTCGCCAGATGCTATCTCTCTATCTCGAGATTGCGCGACCACACCAGTCGCCAAGTCGGGAACCAAGCACCGAGCCCTTTGACTTATCTTAACAGTTTACATGTGTCCTTAGTCTGTTTCTGCGACATCCCGACTACCCTTATCGCTGAGTCGGGAGTACCTTTCACTTAGGGTACTTTGATCTCCAGACTTAGCGACCACCGTTGGATACTCTGAGCTTTGCATCGGACGGCCACCATTAAGTCACCATAAAACTGAGGATGCCCTAAAAATGTTCCATGATCCCGCGACTGAGGCAAAGAAACACTTAGTCTCCAAGTCGTGTGACCAATTTACTTCATCTGGCGATTACCTGACTGAGGGCCCACATCCACCTGCCATATGCCACCTGTCACACAGCCACTGGTTACTTTATTGCACACTGGGAAGCTGAGTCATCATTCTACTCTGGCGACAAGGTGACTGGGGACCACAGGCGACTAGTCGCGAAGTCTTGGAAGGTAAGCGCTGACTGTTGTTTGATTCAGAGACTATGCGACTAACCACGTCCCTTAACTGCTACGGTGATGACTGAATCTGGCGATCACGTGACCAAAGGAGTCACAAAGTTTGAGCACTTTTCCCTAACTGCCAAGGTAATTCCATGATCACCCGACTGAAGACCTGTGTAACCGATGACTTTGACCTGATCTAGCAATAAGGCGACCAAGGGCAACCGTGAAGTCGGGAGACACTTTTGCTAACTGCTGAAACTGCACGTGACTTCATGACCGAGGGTGGGTCCCATCTTTCATGTGACATGTAACATATCATCCCGCGACATCCCGACTGAGGACTAATCGCGAATTTTGAGAACGCAGATAGAATATTCCTTATCATTCTGAGACCACGCGACTAAAGGAAAAGTGAAGTCGGGAGAGAAAAGGAAATATTCATAGAGGCCAAAGCGATCACCCGACTGAAGACCTGGGTCCCACTTTTTACAAAGGCTTATGACATGGATCTGGCGACCTCGCGACCAAAGGCAAAATGCTAAGTCAGGAAACGTATGAAGAATATTCAAAAATGTCACGAGACCACGTGACACAAAGGAAATGCAGAGTCGAAAGATGCTTTGGCATATTCGCCTAGGATCACGTGACGAGGCGACTGAGAAATATAGCACATGCTCTTAGTGACTTGGAAAAAGTAACTTCAAAACAAAAGAGCCATGGCCTAGGATTTTTCCACCATTTGCACAAAAGACCTTAGGTTTTTTTAAAGGTTTAGTGAAAACATGAAGCCTGGAAAACAAGACAAAGGAAGCCAGACAGGGCAAACCAGGTCAATTGCACAAAATGGGAAAATTCAGTCAACATTTTGGCGATTTCTGCGGGATGCTTGCCTGCTAAGCATTTGATCAGTGGCCTTGACATATCCATTGGGCATGGAGTCACTCAGAACACAAAACTTGACAGCGACAAAACTTGTGCAAAAGCACTTCTTGGAAAAGCAAGGAAATTACACTAGAAAACTGGAAAAAAAATAGGAAACCTAAACTAAAACTAAACTAACCAGTACAGAATTTTGGTCAAACAAAACCATTCACTGCTTGTGAAAAATAGCTACCCTTCCTCATCAAGATATTTTGCATTGAGTCCACCACGGTAACTGTAAGAACTAGAGGCACATAAAGGTTTACCAAACAATTAAGACCTGCCTCTGTAAAAATGAGATCAAGTTTACCCTCCTCTGATTGGTCATATGGAGGGGCCTCGGTAAACTCCTTCTGGGCCAAGTACCTGATGGGGCAGCCTCTTGAAAGTCTGAAAATAATACTTTCTTTCATAGCTTATTTTTTATCTTCATGGCTATCTTCCATCTAGGATAGCCATGTCAAGTCATCATCCTTAGTCAGGGGACTATTATCCTCCTCTTTTGAATAGGCCAAGGGATCATCAAAGCTGCTAACATCTTGAGGATCTGAGACTGTCTCCAACTCTTTCTCATGCAGCAGTCCTTCTAAAGGAGAGCGATCTAAGATCATGCCTCTTTCTATAGGCACATAACTTTGATTCTCCATTCCAAGGAATAGGGGCTCAGCATTCAATTTATCACAAAAGGCTTCCATGATAGCAGAGAAATCAAGCTCCTCAGGGCCCTTGCCTATGTGCTTTTCTTGGAACAGCTCCTCTATAACCTCATCATCCTACTCAAAACCAGGCAGCACAGCAAACAAAAGCACATCATCCTTTTGTGTATCAATCTCCTGTTGATGGTGAACCTCTTGCTTTGATTGATCCTCACCCATAGGTGATGGTATGGTCTCTTCTTCATCATCAACAAAGAGGGGAAGCTCATCAAACAAATCATCCAAGAGCACAGGTTGGACATCCACTTCTTCCTCCATAACTTGTTGTCCCTCCTCATCAGAGTCATCACTCTGCACTGATACCTCATATTCTTCCTCCTTATCACATGAAAGCTCACTTACCACAGGTCCCTGCTCGGATACTAGAGTAGTATCATTGAAAAGACTTGGTATTTGAACACCAGGAGGCAGATTCCATTGGGGTATCCACCATACTTGTTCCTCTTGAGAGACTAGAGGGGCCTCTTGGGATAAATAACCCCCTTCAATAGGTTGCCCTTGCAGAATGGTAGGCTGAATCTCAAGTACAGGCTCTTGAAAGGAATTTTTTGCCTTGAAACTTGCGATATGAAATTGAGAAGGCTCAGGGGTAGATATAGGAGGTTTAGACAAAGGGGCCCTCCAACTTGGGATCTTAGGCCTAAGAGCCTTTTGTTCAGCAATTTGTGATTTCAACATTGCTGTCTCAATTCTAGCCCTGTGATTGATCTCTTCTTGGAATTGTCTCATTTTTTGCTCATACTCTTGAATCTCTGCCTCCTAACCTTGGACTGGCTCACCAGGGGGATTACTCTCAAGATTTGGCATTTGATAATTAGACTGCCGATTCCATGAAGGTTGCCATGTCTGCTAGATATTTTGATCACTAACAGGTTCTTGACATGACTGACCAGGGGAACTAATGAGGTGACTTGGTTGTTTATGCTCAATCAAAGGTTCCTGTAGGGGATTTTCTATGGGATTTACAGGACTATGACCCCTAAAACTTTGAATCTTTGGCCTTGAAAGTTGAGGTGGGGATTGAGAAGAAACCCCTAATCTAAAACTTGGAATTACAGGCTTAGTAACTGCATCACTAACAGGCTGAGCTGGGACACCAGAGATTGTCTGAGCCTCTAGCTCCTATAGTCGCACACACAACAACCTCATCTTCTCCTCTTTGACTACAACTTGCATGGTAATAAGCTCCTGGTCGTACCTTTGGGCCTCCATCTCTTGTTGGTGTATGTGAGCTTGATAGGATAGCTCCTCTTGATGCGTGTAGTACTCCTTTTCTTGATCCAAGGCCCTCATCTCTTCTTTAAATTGTGTCAAAAGATCACCTATGCTTATATTTGTAATAGGTTTGGGGTGATTTTGGCAACAATTATGATAACTTTCTTGTGGTTGATGATAAACAGGCTGTTGAACAATTTGAGCAGGGGGATGGGTGGTAAATAGGAGGAGGTAGCTGGCTTTGCATTTGCAGTTGTGCCTTCTGTGCCCATGGTTTACCCTACTTGAGGGCTTCTTCATAGTCTTTCATGAGGGCATATTCATTTGGGCATGCTGGATGTAATGATGACCTTGTGCATTTGCATAGAAGCTTGGGATAAAAGCAGGTTGTGGATGGCTCTGATAAGGCTGATGACCAGCCCATTGAGCATTGTTCTCATGATAGGATGGTAAATAACCTAACTGTCCATAATAACTTGACATGTCTACTCATGTAACTAACTGGAATTTTCAAAAATGGAAGATTTGAAACATACCAGCACTTGATCTTCGAAACCAGTAGACTTTCCAGAGTCACCAGGTGTGCTTAGAACTTGCCTCCAAAGGTAGAAAATACTACTGTCCACACCAAACAATAGCAGAATGTCTTCTCAAAAGAGCTAAGAAATATCTCTTGGTCCCACCGGGCATGCTAGAAATGTTATACACTGAATTTGCGCCTCTGATCTCAAGCTCTCTTGGTCTTGATAATCCAGTATAACAAGGGAATCATCTCCAGGTTGTGGGACCTATGCTAACTGAGATGAGACCTCCAGGTTCTAGGCTAGTTCCTCTTGGATAATCACCTTAATTTGCTTCTTAAACAGGAAAGTAAAGCTTTTGAGGGAAAGGGATAGAAGGATTGCATGAAAGGGAAATGACTGAAAGAAAACTACCTACTAGGTGATCCACCAAAATTAGGGTTTGAATCTCAGTATAGAGGAATGAAACTAATGGAAGAACTAGGTCAAATAAGTCACAACTCAATAGATAGGCTTGCATAAGTATTTCATAGGAAGGCCTGAACAAAAGAATTGACCTATGACCTGCAAACAAACATTCTTCTTTGCAACCAGGTGTAGGAATGAGACAAGACTGCTAGGGGCTTAAGTATACCCACAAAACATCTAAATCAGATCAAGCACAATAACACACAGACTTGTAGAAAATGAGAGGAACTAGGAACTCCAATTTCCATTAACACATTCATAAACTTTGATCCAATAAGAGATGATACAAACAAGGAAGCATAGGGATATGAAAAATTATCACAAAGTACTTCCAGAATGTTTGTATGATCAATGAGAAAATTACAGAATGTAAAAGCCAGAGGGAAGAAAGAATGCCTCAGATAGGTCCTGGAAAGAATGAATTCTCCTTACAAAATGCCAAAATATAAGCACTAAGGCTCTCAAAAAACTATAAATACATCCACTTCCAACTGCACACAGGCATGAGTCTCAGAAAACCTAACTAGGCTTACAGATTTACAATAAAGTAATAAACCCTAGGACCAAATCTAATCTGGTCATAAATGTGCTCTGAGATAAATCGATCATATCAGACTTATCTTGCACCCATCCCTGTACTTGGCTATGATGTGTGAACAAGCAACCTGGAAAGAATCAGCTATAGTCTGCAACTAGTCCCCTATCATGAATGCTCACCAACTGATCACAGTCTCCCAGGATGAGAAGTGACCCCTGACGGCCGCCGCTCCATCTCTCATCAATGAGTCCTCGATCATGACCATGCCTTAGCCAACTGCAACTGGGAGCAATAACTTCATGATTGGACTCTGCATCTCTTTCCATGTTTCTAAATCTCCCCTTCTTCACCAACATTTGAAATAAATCTAACCCAGGGATCAACAGACTCTCTATGCACAGCCTTCTGCAATTAGACTTCTGATTAATTCTTGAACACGAGAACAGAGAAACCATGGCTGCTGAGCGTTCATAGTACCAAATCTGCCGCCAATCTGTCAAATTCAAAATCCTGCAACCTTGCGACTGACCGTTAGTCTCTTTGTCGTGAGCATCAGACCTTAACCATAGTTAAATCTCCAGACTTGGCGACAAAGAACTTTTGACTCCTGTTTAACCTCGAGCCCAGATCCAGTGACAAGGTGACCAAGAAATATCAAAGTCGTGAGGTAATTTGCCTAACTCATCATCCGTCCAGCGACCCAGCGCCTAACTATCACCTTAGACCGTCACGGTTGGTCTCCAAGTCTCCAGATGCTATCTCTCTGTCTCGAGACTGCGCGACCACACCAGTCGCCAAGTTGGGGAACCAAGCACCGAGCCCTTTGACTTATCTTAAAAGTTTACATGTGTCCTTAGTCTGTTTCTGTGACATCCCGACTACCCTTATCGCTGAGTCGGGAGTACCTTTCACTTAGGGTACTTTTATCTCCAGAATTAGCGACCACCGTTGGATACTCTAAGATTTGCATCAGATGGCCATCGTTAAGTCACCATAAAATTGAGGATGCCCTAAAAATGTTCCGTGATCCCACGACTGAGGCAAAGAAACACTTAGTCTCCAAGTCGTGTGACCAATTTACTTCATCTGGTGATTACCCAACTAAGGGCCCACATCCACCTGCCATATACCACCTATCACACGGCCACTGGTTACTTTGTTTCACACTGGGAGGTTGAGTCATCATTCTACTCTAGCGACAAGGTGACTGGGGACCACAGGCGACTAGTCGCGAAGTCTTGGAAGGTAAGCCCTGACTGCTGTTTGATTCAGAGACTATCTGACTAACCACGTCCCTTAATTGCGACGGTGATGACTGAATCTGGTGATCACGTGACCAAAGGAGTCACAAAGTCTGAGCACTTTTCCCTAACTGCCAAGGTAATCCTGCGATCACCTGACTGAAGACCTGTGTAACTGATGACTTTGACCTGATCCAGCGACAAGGCGACCAAGGGGAACCGCAAAGTCGGGAGACACTTTTGCTAACTGCTGAAACTTCACGCGACTTCATGACCGAGGGTGGGTCCCATATTTCATGTGACATGTAACATATCATCCCGCAACATCCCAACTGAGGACTAATCAGGAAGTTTGAGAATGCGGATAGAATATTCCTTATCATTCTGAGACCACGTGACTGAAGGAAAAGTGAAGTCAGGAGAGAAAAGGGAATATTCGCAGAGGCCAAAGTGATCACCCGACTGAAGACCTGGGTCCCACTTTTTGCAAAGGCTTATGACATGGATCTAGTGACCTCGCGACCAAAGGCAAAACACTAAGTCAGGAAACATATGAAGAATATTTAGAAATGTCACAAGACCATGCGACACAAAGGAAATGTAGAGTCAGAAGATGCTTTGGCATATTCTCCTAGGATCACGCGATGAGGCGATTGAGAAATATAGCACATGCTCTTAGTGACTTGGAAAAAGTAACTTCAAAACATAAGAGCCATGGCCTAGGATTTTTCCACCATTTTCACAAAAGACCTTAGGGTTTTTTAAAGGTTTACTGAAGACATGAAACCTGGAAAACAAGACAGAGGAAGCCAGACAGGGCAAACCAGGTCAATTGCATAGAATGGGAAAATTCGGGCAATAGTTTCAATAATAATTTAAATGTACTCATCCCAAAGAAAGAGGGAAAACAATATTTTAATGAATTTAGGCCCTTTTAACTCTATAACACAATTTATAAGGTGATATCAAAAGTGAAGGCCAATAGAATAAAAAAAAGTGTTAAATCTTATCATTTTAGGGGAGAAGCATTTTTTCTCCAAATACATCAATTGATAAGGGAATTATCATTGCTTGTGAAGAAATACATTCAATAATATGTGCCAAGATGGACTAAATGTTTCTTAAACTAGACATTAGGAAGGCATGTATTAAGGTTGACACATATTTCTAATTTCAAGTTATGGGTAGGTTTAGATTTTGGGAGTAGTGTATATCCTGGATCAAAAGTTGTATTTGTTCCCCTCGATTCTCTATTTTAGTAAATGGAAGTTTTCCAAGATTTTTCTAGGATTTTAGCCATCTAAGGCAAGGTGATCCTTTATCACATTTCCTTTTTTTATTGTGGAATTGTTGGGCCATCATATTAGTTTTATTAGGAAACATCTATGAAAATGAATTCAAATTTCCCTTGGTGTCGAAATCTTGTAACATCTACAATTTGCAAACAATGCCTTACTGATGAGAGAATATTAATTAAGAGAAGTAAGGGTTATGAAAGTTACCTCAGAGACATATATGGAATGTTTAAGGTGACCTTGGCTCTATTCTATGATCTTTCTCCTAGATCTCCTAGGGTGTTGACAACCCTAATCTAAGGTAATTCACTCTCAACTTTACCTCCTGTTCAATACTCAGTCCCCATCTAAATTATTTTCATCTTCTTCTTGCTGAACCTACACAAATAGATTCATTCTACTTTCTTATTCAATGTTTTCTAAACATTACTTTCATTCTCTTCCCTATCCGGACTATTACCAAGCTCGCCTAGGGTAAGATCTCCAGACTCTTTGTTGTTTCTTCTCCTACAAAAAACAAAAAGGAAAATATGTACAAGGGCTCCTCTTGAGTTCCATCCCAACCCATGATTCTCACCATGGATTCAAGAATCTCAAGGGGCCATTACTGATTACAACCCAGAACGGGTGAAGAACTAATAACTTGAAAAATAGAAAATAATAACTAATCTACTTGCATGCAAAAGGAACCACAAAGAAACTTGATATCTACTAAACACACAGTCTGTAACTTCTCATTACTAGAAATAAAATAAAATAATACAATAATATGCAAATCTCTAACTTTCCTGTAGCTTCTCTTCTTCTTCAATCTCTACTCTCTCTAGATCTCTAAAATGAAAGCTTGGGATGTTATTAATAACCATCCTCTCATAGGAAACAACCCTAACAGTCCACTCATTCACAAGAATCTCTTCAGGAACCATTACACTAACCATATTGTGATAAAAGACAAGATCCACTTTTCACGGGCTGTTATGACTAAATTATGTCAAGCAACAGTAAAGCAAACCGAGCTCCAGTGTTGGCCAAGCTGCTAGGCAGTGTAGGTCAAGCTTGTAGGCAATGTAGGCCTAGATGCTAGGCAATGTAGGCCAAGCTACTAGGCAATGTAGGTTGAGCTACTAGGAAATGTAGGCCAAGCTGCTAGGCAATGTAGGTCGAGCTACTAGGCACTAGTGTAGGCCGAGTGCCATTAATACCAAGAAGCTTATCCAAGGTTCCCGATGCCTTGGTTGGATTTCTAGAGGCTTACCAACTACCTCACACACACACAACTAAAGGAAACCAACTAAGCAACCTATCTAGATATGGATTGACCTAGTCATATCCATCTCAGGGAAATAAACCAAATGACCTTCTAAGGTCCACACACAGTCTCTTGACTTGTCTAGAGTCAGTACATGCTAGAAATAAGGAGCTAGGGGTTTGAGTTAGGTGTGCTCCTACACCATACTCCCCCAGACAAAAGAAAGGTTAATCCATCCTTGGATTTACCATGTTTGGATCAATTCCCAACCTCTTGAAGTCTATTTCTCTGATCCAAGTAGCATCAAAATCTTCTTTTCCATGCCATTTGACAAGGTGCTCCATATATTCTCTTCTCCTAGTCTTCCTGTAGACCCTTGAGTCTAATATCTTTTCAAATTTCATAGATGGAGTAGGGGTTAATTTGAGATCTTTTACATCTTGTATTACCTCTTGAAGGTTTTGATCAACATCTTTAATTGGTCCTTTGTATGTTATCAAATCTACAATGTTGAAAACCGGTGACAACCCAATATCTTCAGGAAGCTCCACCTTGTATGCATTATTTCCATACTTTGCAAGTATCTTACATGGACCTAGCCTCTTCATATGTAGCTTTTGAGGAACACATTTTTGCAGCCTATGTTTTTTCAAGTGTACCATCACAAAGTCTCCAATCTGAAATAGAACATCCCTCTTTGTTGCATCCACCTTTTGCTTTACGTTTTCAACATTTTCAATCAAGTTTTTTCTCACGATTTCATGGACTTCCCTCATTGAATGATAAAATTCCTCAAGATATCCACTACCATGCATTCCTTCCTTCAATTCTCTAAGCTCAAAAATCCCTCTTAGGTGAAAGCCATAAATAATTTCAAAAGGTCTCTTACCAGTTGATCTGTTCACTATATCATTGTATGTATATTCATCTTGTCCAATGAGTTGGTCCCATGCTTAACCATACTCCTTTGTGAGGCATCTCAGAAAGTTACCAAGACTCATATTGACTACCTCTGTTTGGCCATCTGTCTGTGGATGGTAGGTAGATACAAATGACAAGTTAGTCCCCAACTTTTTCCATAAGGTCTTCCAAAAATGGCTCATGAATTTGGTGTCCCTATCAGAAACCATACTAAGTGGGAGTCCATGGATCCTCACCACCCCATTTAAAAACAAATAATAAATGTTACAAGCATCATGAATAGTCTTGCAAGGTATAAAATGTGCCATCTTACTAAATCTATCAAGAACAACGAAAATATTGTCATATCCATGCCTTGTTCTTGGCAAACCAACTACAAAATCCATGCTTATGCATTCCAATGGCCTGGTTGGGATTGGAAGTGGCTGATAAAGATCTGCATTGGAAGATGTTCCCTTTGCTTTTTGACACACTACACAACTCTCAACATATTGTCTAACATCTCTATTAATTCTAGGCCAAAAATAGAACCTACTGAATAGCTCTTGAGTCTTACTGAATCCAAAATGACCACTAAGTGCTCCATTATGTTTTTATTGAATCAAATTCTCTCTCATAGATCCTTTAGGAATGCAAAGTTGACCTCCTTTAAAAAATAAATCATTCAGCAAAGTATATTCAGAAAACTCACCATGAAATTTGTTTTTAAACTCCTTGTATACCTTGTAGATTTGAGAAAAATCTTCATCTTCAACATATAGGTATTTGAAGCTATCAATACCTATGCTTTGTATCTAAACTTCTTGGGCTATGAGAAGCCTTCTGCTTAATGCATCAGCAACCTTATTATATACTCCCTTTTTATGCTTGATATTGAAAGTGTAGGCTTGTAGATACTCCACCCACTTCATGTGTTTGATGCTGAGCTTGTCTTGAGAGTTAAGGAAGCTAAGAGCTTGGTTATTAGTATATACTATGAACTCTCTTGGGAGAAAGTAGTGTCTCTACTTCTTGAGTGCTTGGACTAGAGCATACAACTTTAAGTCATAAGAAGAGTACTTCTTCTTTGCATCATTTAGCTTCTCACTATGGAAAGCTACTGGTCTTCCTTCTTGGCTTATGATAGCCCCAATGGCCACATTACTTGCATCACATTCTACTGCAAAAAGCTTATCAAAGCTTGGAATAACTAAAGTAGGAAACTCTTCTATCTTCTCCTTGAGTGTTTCAAACCCTTTTTCAGCTTGTGGTGTCCATTGAAACTTTGTCTTCATCCCACCTTTAATGGTTTCTAACATAGGTGCACCCCACTGAAATGTCTAATGAAATTTATGTAATACTGAGCTAAACCATGGAAACTTCTCACCTCAGTGGTAGCCTTGGGAGTAGACCAACTTAGAATGGCATCCACCTTTCCTTGGTCCATTTTGAGGTTACCCTGTGACAAAACAAAATTGAGATATACAAGCTCCTGGTTCATGAAGTCACACTTCTCTAAATTGGTCATTAGCTTTTCATCATGTAATTTATTGAAAACAATTTTCAAATGCCTTATATGATCCTCCTTAGTTCTGCTCAAAACTAAAATGTCATCTAGATAGACAACAACAAATTTACCAATACATTCTACCAATACCTCATTCATAAGCCTCATAAAAGTTGAGGGAGCATTAGACAAACCAAATGACATTACAATCCATTCATACAAACCTTCTGTAGTTTTGAAGGCTATCTTCCATTCATCTCCTTTGTTTATCCTAATTTGGTGGTAGCCACTCTTAAGATCAATCTTGTTGAAGTATTGTGCCTCCCCTAAACAATCCATTAGGTCTTCAATTCTCGGTATAGGGAACCTATACCTAATGGTTATTCTATTAATGGCTCTAGAATTAGTAAAAATTCTCCAATATCCTCCTTTCTTAGGTGATAAAATAGTAGGGACTACACATGGGCTTATGCTTTTTCTAATTAGGCCTTGGTCTAATAACTCTCCTATTTGCTTGGCTATCTCCTCATTTTACTGAGGGGTCATCTTATAGGCAGCTTTGTTGGGTAAGGTAGCTCCTGGTGTGAAGTAAATCTCATGGCTAACAAGTCTCTTAGGAGGTAGGGGAGTGGGCTGGCCATCATTCACAATATCCTTATACACTTCCAATATTTCTTTTACCTCATTCGGTATCTCTGATTTCTTGACAGCAGGTTCATCTTTTGTCTTTAATACTAAAGCAAACCCAACTCCTTCTCCTTCTCTTAGAGTATTCAATAAATCCTTCTCACCAACCATGAGCACACTTGGACTTGATGTTTTCATCTCTCCTTCTTCTATCAGGGACTAAATTCTGAAAGTCACCCCATCTTTTTTGAATGAGTATGCATTCTTGGTTCCATCATGCATGGCTTTCCTATCAAATTTCCATGGCCTTCCAAGTACAAGGTGGCATGCATCCATGGGAAGAATTTCACATAGAACTTTGTCCTTGTAACTTGCTTATGGTGAATTCTACCCATGCTTGTTCTCATACAAACACATGTTGTCCTTTGTTCAACCATGTAACCTTGTATGGGTTGTCATGTGGAATCCTTTTCAAATTTAACTTGGTGGCTGCCTCTTCACTAATGATATTATTAGTTGAGCCTGAATCAATAATGACTCTACACACCATTCCTATGATTTTGTACTTCACTCTAAAGAGTGCCCTTCTTTGGTTTGGTTCTTCTTTTCTTGGCTCTCTGATCAATGTCCTCTTTATCATGAGGATCTCACCTTCCTCTGATTCTAATGGTACCTCAGATGGCTTGTTGCTACAACTTGATTCTTCTTGGACATAGTTAACTCTCTTTCAACCTCCTTGAGAAGTAGAACCTTTTTCAGGACACCTATAGGCAGGATGCCCTAGATAATTGTAATGGTAGCACTTCATGGTGGCAAAGTAGGATGCTTCTCTTCCTTGATTTCTATTTCTCCTTCCTCTCCAACTAGTGTTAGATCCTCTACCTCTGCTGGAACCTCCTCTATTTGAGTTTCCTTCCTAATTTTCAATGAGGTTGTTCTCACTTTTTTGCCTTGAATCTGATCCCCTTCCACCATATCCTCTTTGTCCTCTTCCTTCTCTACCTCTACCTCTTCCTTTGAAGTTTGATTATGATTTCTTCTTGTTATTCTCTTCCACTTTCAATGCAAGTTGGAAACAATTATGGATGGTTGTGGGAGTCCACAAACTAATTTCCTCTTGGATATTCCATTTTAGGCCTCCAAGATACCGAGCCACCTTGATAGTCTCATCCTCTTGGACTCTTGACCTCAAGCACAACTTCTGGAATTCTTCAGTATACGTAGCCACATCCAAATCTTTTTGTTTCAAACTCTGTCTCTTCTTCTGTAACTGGATTTCATAATCCTCCTGTAGGTATTGCTCCTTTACCTTGTTTAACATGGCCTTCCAATTTGAAATTGGATTCTTACCCATATTCTCCCTCTCTTCTTGGAGGTATTTCCACCATGTTAATGTTGAACCTCTTAACCTTGAATTTGCAACTTTTACCTTTTGTGCTTCAGTTATTCCCTCACATTCAAAATGATTCTCAATACCTTCTATCAATTCCACAACTAGTTCACCGTCCATTTTTCCATTAAAGAATGGAATTCCTTCAAGAATTTTTCCTCCAAGGGCTATGAGAGATTTTAGAAATGGATCCTCATTCATGGGAGGGTCTGGTTCAGGTATCAAGTCTTCTTCATCAACTTTCTGCTTCCCTTTGCTACTGCTTACTTCATCTCCAACTTTTATTTTAGTTGCATCTACAACTTCTTCATGTTTTACCTTCATCTCATCCAAGGATTCTTCTAGAAGTCTACTCCCTTCCCTTTGATCCTCTATCACTCTCTTATGCTCATCTACATCCTTTGCAAGCTCTGCATCGGTGACCATCTTGTTTTCACCTACTGATATTGCTGGCTGGAACATTTACCACAAGCCCAATCAATTTAGGCTTTGATATCAATCTGATGTGGACAAAAGTCTTGTTGCTACTATATAACTAGCTTGGCTCTGTTATGAGATCTTTCTCCTAGATCTCCTAGGGTGTTCACAACCCTAAACTAAGGTAAGTCACTCTCAACTTTACCTCCTCTTCAAGACTCAGTCCCTTTCAAAATGCTTTTCATCTTCTTTTTGCTAAACCTACACAAATAGATTCATTCTACTTGCTTATTCAATGTTTTCTGAACATTGCTTTCATTCTCTTCCCTGGCTAGACTATTACCAAGCTCACCTAGGGTAAGATCTCTAGAATCTTTTCTATTGCTTCTCCTACAGAAAACAAAAAGGAAACTATGTACAATGGCTCCTCTCGAGTTCCATCCCAACACATGATTCTCACCATGGATTCATGAATCTTGAGGGGCCATTACTGTTTACAACCCAGAACAGTTGAAGAGCTAATAACTTGCAAAATAGAAAATAAGGTAACTAATCTACTGTCATGCAAAAAAAACCGCAAAGAAACTTGATATCTAATAAACACATAGTTTGTAACTTCTCGTTACTGGAAACAAAACAAAACAATACAATGATCTACAAATATCTAACTTTCCTGTAGCTTCTCTTCTTCTTCAATCTCTACTCTCTCTAGATCTCTAAAATGAAAGCTTGGGATGTTATTAATAACCATCCTCTCATAGGAAACAACCCTAATGGTCCACTCATTTGCAAGAATCTCTTTAGGAACCATTAAACTAACCATACAGTCCATAAAAGACAAAATCCACTTTTCACAGGCCGTTATGACTGAATATTGTCAAGCAACAGTAAAGCAAACCGAGCTCCAGTGTTGGCCGAGCTTCTAGGCACATGTAGGCTGACCTGCTAGGAAGTGTAGGCCAAGCTACTAGGCAGTGTAGACTGACCTACTAGGCAATGTAGGCCAAGCTGCTAGGTAGTGTAGGCCAAGTTGTTAGGCAATGTAGGTTGAGCTACGAGGAAATTTAGGCCAAGATGCTAGGCAATGTAGGCTGAGCTGCTAGGCAATGTAGGTCAAGCTACTAGGCAATATAGGCTGAGCTACTAGGCACCAGTGTAGGATGAGTGACAGTGATACCAAGAAGCTTATCCAAGGTTCCTGATGCCTTGGTTGGATTCCAAAGGCTTACCAACTACCTCACACACACAACTAAAGGAAACCAACTAAGAAACCTATCTAGACATGGATTGACCTAGTCATATCCATCTTAGGGAAATAAAACAAATGACCTTCTAAGGTCCACACACACTCTCTTGACTGAGATACAGTTAGTACATGCAAGAAATAAGGAGCTAGGGGTTTGAGTTAGGTGTGCTCTTGCACCACCTAAATCTAAAAAAAATCTTCAATACTCTGGTGGATAATCATAAATTTATCTTAAAATTCTTTGGTGTTAGAATGGGTGTCTTACCTATTATATTATTTGAGTAGGTTGGAAAACCTTTCATATGCAACAACCTTTAGGATTAGTGTAACTTGGAATGATTTAAGAGTAGATGGGTCTCTTTTGTGGGGCACATTATGATTCTAAACTTGGTAATTTATACACTATCCCTCTATTTTCCATGTCTTGTCTTCAAAATCATGTGAAGATCATTAAAACTATAAAAAATGCATTCATAAATTTATGTGGAATAGAAGCCAAAAATAGGATAAAATCACTCTGCTAGCGTGGGATGGTATTTTTAAACCTTAAAGTTTTGGAGGATAAAGCCTTAGAAATTGGAAGATAATGAATGAGGCCATGGGGGTAAAGATGGAGAGGTGCTTGGTTTAGAACCCAGATAAAAATGGGAAAATTTTCTCAAAGGAAAATGTTAAGATAGTTGGGACAAATACACAATTATAACAATTCAGAATCCCTATAGAGGTTCTACCATTTGGAACATTTTTTATCTTGTAGATCCCTTACTATGAATCATATTTATTCATCAATTTAGAATGGGAGAAGGGTTGATTTATAGAAGGATTCATGGGATGGTCATAAAATTTTGAATGAGGATTATAATCTTGGGGAGCTATAACACATCAAAAGAATGGAATGTGGTGAAAAAGTTAGGTATTTTGTGGAGTAATGATGAGTGAATGGAAGTAAAGTACGGGAATGGAAATCGCCTTGAACTCTTCCCCTTTCCCTTATGATCTGCACAAGATAGAGTAGATTTTTAAGAAAATATCAATATTATTATCTAGACAAGAAGACAAAATTATATGGTGTATATGATAGAAAGGGAGATATTCCTTTGGAGATAAGATATAAAATTATGGAAAATGCAATGAGTAGGGAGGAATGACCTAGTAATTTATGTAGGAATAAGTACTATTTCACTAAATATGGCTCCTTCTCATGGTTATCTTTTCAAGGAATAATCTCGTTAGGATATAATAGTGAATAATTTGGGATGCAAGAGCCCATTCAAGTGTTTTACATGCCATACTCATGGGAAAAAACTAGATCTTCTGCTTCTCCATTATGAATTTTCCTTGCAGTGTTTGATTTTTACATGTTAAGTAAGCTAAATTGGATTGGCCCAATGCCTAAAATTCTTAAGGGTCTTTTCCAATATTGGGGGCAGGGACATGGTATTTCAACATTAGATATTTTATATGGAAGATCTATCCATCTACTATAATATGGGAGATTTGGAAGGTGTGTAATAGAATAAATTTTCAAGATAAAGGGGAGCCCCTTCAGAGGATGTATAATAGGATAGAAGTTTCAATTTTGGAGCTAGCAAATGCGGTGGTTCAAAAGATGAGCCAAACCAAATTTTCCATTATTTTATGGAGATAAAAAAATTCAATTTATGTGGCCCCTCTTAAAGTTTTGGCCCATTAATTGGCCTCATAGTGTTAATCCCATGGGTGGATATAGATGTTAAATGGGAATCCCTAGAGAAGAGGTGTATGAATGTAAACTTTGATGGAGAAGGAAAAAGAAATCCAAGCCCCTTGGGTGTTGGAATAGTAGTCATAAATTCTAAAGGTGACATTATGGAAATAGGAGCGAAGATATTACTGTTACCAAAATTCATACAATTGACAAAAAATTTCTAAAGCATGGTGTATCCACAATTAGCATGTCGTAGAGAGAAGTGATACAAATAAATGAAAGCATTCATGGTGCTCTAATAATGACATTAAATAAGTATGGCCAAGTGTAACAGAGAGGATCTAATTAAAATGTGCACTAGATGCACAGAATAGAGGATAAACCTAAAAAGACTTATCCCACATTCATGGTCTGGGTAATTTATTTTTTACTTTTATACCCCAATATGCAAGTAAGAGGAATCCAAAGGAAAGAGCCTTTTGGAAGAAAAATCACACACAATGTGATCACATGTAAAATAGCTAGCGGTTAGAGAGAATATTTTGTGGGTCTGAGCAAAGTGGAGGAAGATAAATGGTAGTTATTTGTGATCTTGTGGTCTAAAAAAACTAAGAGAGAGTAGTTTCAAAAGATCATGAGGGTGTGCTAGATAGAAGAGTCGGGCTAAGTGACCATGGCACAAGGTGATGCCACATAGCTAGGTTGAGTCAGAAAAAGGTGACATATGTCACAAGGTCATGATACTGCAGTATGACACACCAAAGAGAGAGGAGGTTCACGAGATCATGAGGTAAGGAAACATGTCTAGGTAGTCTAGAAGAGAAGTGTGTCAAAAGATGATAGGTGTCATAAGATTGTGATCCTAGGATCTGACACACAAATGGATGATGAGGATTAAGGAATAATGAACAAATGATGTGTGGCCTAGAAAAGAGGAAGGACAAAGTGGGGCTAGTGAGATAGGTGTCACAAGTTTGTAATCCTGTGGTGTGACATATAGAGGAGAGAGAGACCACAAGATAACAAAAAATCTTCATGCGGAAAATGTGGGCCTAGATACTATCAAAGGAAGATCATTGAAAAGGCAATTAGGTGAACGAATGGAAGAGTGACACATGGAAGTCAAGAAGTTTGCAAGTCCTTAAAGGAAAATTAAATAATAGGAAGATCCAAAAGTTGTTGTGATCCTGCTAAGGAAATGCAAGGTAGATAAAACTTGTGTTATTAAGAGATGTGGCCGCATGTCCTAGTCAAGGTAGGGCAAAAGCAATTGTAAGAAATGAATAATGGGGCCCATTGGCCAAATCAGGTGATGCCACAAATTAGAAGGTAGGATCAAGGTAGTTACTAAACATATGTAGTATTCCTAAACTTATAAATTACTTCCCACATCATGGTCAATGAAGGTGGTTGACTAAAGTTAGGGGGTGTTATCCTTTTGTTAAAAAATGGAATAGGTGACAAAATATATTTTACATACCACCAAATCATTTTAAGGGTTTAACAACAGATTTATCAAGTTAATACCCTTCATTTTGCATCATCTTTTTAAGGCACTGGAGTTAATGACCAAGTTTCAATGCAATTGGTTATAACTCGACTCTAGATTAGAGGCAACATTGATCAGTCAAAAGCAAAGTGTAGAGGGAGAGAGACCTTTTTTCTTATCTTTTGGCCATAGATTATAACAAGATCCTCATCCCTTCTATTTTTTTCATGATTAGTCCATTTGATCAATGAGTTCATGGAGAGTTTATCTAGTGTTTACTTTGGAATAGATGTTTAGTTTTATTTAAATGGAAGGTTCAGTTTAGAGTAGAGGGTTCTGAATTTTTCAAATAAAGGAGAAGTGACGATTTTTGATCCTCTATTTTTTTTTTCTAGGTTGTGGCAACCATTGTAGCTATTATGATACAAATTTTGCTTGGATTTTATTGAATAAAGTTCAGAGTTTTGAAGACCTTCTTCAAATTCACTTTATTGTGTGCATTCTTGGATTTGACATCTCCTTGTACTGTATTTCTCCTTTGAATCATGAAATTATGTGTCTCTTTTATGCATCTTTAAGTTGGTACAATTAAATCTTGCATAGGTAATAAGCCATGTGTTCTCAAAAGTTTCTCAAATTTTTGGTTAAGTATGAAGATTTTTCATCCTCCTAACCTATTAATGAAAAGAAGCTATGAAACCTCCCTATGAAATACTCATGTATATTTTTTAGTCTTCAAATTTGTGTCATATGTTTGAAACTTATCTTCTTTCAAAAAAAATCCATTGTGATCAAAGCTTCATTATGGTTAAATCATATCTGGTGTATCACCTAGTAGGTTTGATTTTGTTAAAAGTTCAAGTTTATCTTTCTGCATCCTCTATCCCATTTCCATTAAAGTTTATTTTGGTTCATGGATTTGAATAGGTGTGATATCAAATAGGAAATTGGCCTAGAATCTGTAGATTCACTCCACTCATACGAAATCCTACCACCTAGGAGTGTTTCTATATTGTCTTAATATACTTAATTAGAATCTTCATGCTAGCAATACCAAGGAGGGTACAATTTTTATCATCAATGGTTTATTTAATACAAGTCTCATTACAAAGAGGCCAGGGATGAACCATTAATCACAACAAATTCACTAATTCAACTACTTTAAACATTTATGCATCAAAATATATAGCAATAACTAACATAAGTAAATTTTTTATGCATACATCCACAAGTAATCAACCACTCAATGTAAACACCATATTTATCATGTAAAAATCCAATTGGGTAAAAACCACGTTGTGATATGATACCCACAAAATTTGTACTCTTTTGGAATACGCCCTGTTAGGAGCTTACCCTGTTAAAGGTTTACAAAAAAATGATTAGGTGTTACCAGGTTAAGGGATTTTCCTAAGACCTATTAGGATCTCTTCCTTGCTAGGAGAAACCTTCTTTGAGTACTTTAAAACACAACCTAATGTGTTACCTTGTTAGAGGATTTAAAATAAAGATCTGTTGGGATCCACCCTGCTAGGGGATTTCACTATTAGAAAGATTAGAAAGAAACAGATAAAATGATCTGTAAAAAATGCACTACTTATGCATGATCAGATCCTTATAATCTCTTTGAAACATCCGCATACTGTATACTCTACCTCATCTTGATCTCACTTGATTCCTTTACTTGCTCTATTTCTAGATCCTTCTGCAATTCACTACTATTCTACTGTATAGAATTACTTCAACCGACTTAGACAAACTATAGATCTGAGATATTAAGGATTTCAATCATCTTCGATAAGCTACAATGTATCTAGAAACTCATGAGCCAATTTTGTGTGACCTCTTTGTCTTGCTCATCAATTTTACCTTCATAGTTGAGTCATTTCAAAAACCACGTTTGACCAAAAGAAACTTCCTAAAGAAACCTCCACAAACGTATGTACCTCAATCAATGTGATGTCAAGTATGTCCCACAAAATACAAACTATCTTTCTACTTTACGAAAATCATCATAGATCCTCTTGCAACATCGAATTCCATCATCGATCTAAAAATCTCCATAGCCCGTTAAAGAACTCTATCTTGTTTACCTATTAATTTTGTTGACACTACTTCTAGTCAATTAAACTAGTTGCACTAGTTAAAATAATGATTTGCACTCATACATATAGTATCTTGACAATGTTTTCAATGATATCATATAACCGCTCCATCCAATACTTCACCGATATGGAATAACATTCAAATCACTTACTATCTATCACTTACTACTTTAGCAATTATCCGGTTTGAGTCAATTAAAATATATAACCAACTTAATTATCCCTATCAAGAGTCGCGATAAAAGTTAACATCAACACACATGATATAGCCTTCCATAAGAATAGAAACTTTAGAAACATACTGCAACTCATGCTTCACTTACACAATATCATGCAACATAATGAAAGCACTAAGTCAAGTAGTTGACATCAATGACAATCAAATATATGATTCATCTATCATCAAGTCTATACCAATATTCATCAATATACCACTTAGCATCACTCCATCAGTTATCCTAACAATCTCCCCCTTTGGCATTGATGGAAACACTCCTATCTTCTTTTTGTTCTGACTTTTGCAAAAAATGTTTGCACTTATGTCTTTGCCTATGATGTTCTACTACTTTCTGCACACTCAGTTATAGTGTTCCATCATCTTCATATACTTCCCCTTTCATTCTTCATATATCATGTAGGATTACATACAAATTATTCCCTTGTAGAAAATACATATTCTCCCCCTTTGGGAAGTACATACATATTCTCCCCCTTTCAAAACAATGCCAAAGTTGCAAACTATTAAGTCATCTCTAAGTACACTTTACTAAATATTGCATGTTCATTCTTCATTAAACCATTTAAGCAACAAACTTAAGACTTATCCCCCTATAATTTTTCTATCACTACATCAATTCCTACATATGATATTCTAAAAAACATATATGAACGGATGCAATCAACATCATCATTTAATTAACTTCAGATAGAGGAATAACTCCTAATCTAGCTCTGAGATACAATAAACAATGTTGATCTGACAGTAGATAGTCCAATTGACATCACAATTGATGACTCTAGTAATTTGGATGTCGAGGGTCGGGATGAGCTGAGAGATACAAGTAGGGAATTGCCTATTAAGGCTACTAAGGCTGAAGGAGAGAAGAGTATAGGGAAACCAGAAGATAAAGTTGAACAAAAGGAAGTAGAGAAGGAGAAGACAGATGAACAAGAGGTAAACATAGAAAATTCACCTATTTTAGAGGTTGTGAAAATAGTTTTAGATAGTGGAGAGGAGATGAGGGATACTAACAATGAGCTTAAGAAACAAGAGGCAGTGCAATTGATGGTTGATTTACCACACTCTGCATCATCCACTCGCACTAGACCTAAAATAGGAGGTATGCTTGATCAATAGACAATTTTTACTGAATTGAAAGATGCAATGGTGACTTTAATACTAAAATAGGAAAAGGTATTGTAGAAACGAAGCCAAGCAGTAGCTCACCTGAATTTAAGAGGAGGAAAGTTATGAAGAAGAAGTCTCTGATTCTTGATGTCACATTGGATGAAGTGATTGTGATTCCACCATGGGATCCTAATGTTTTATCTTATGAACAGATTGAGGCTCTTCAAGAATTACTCAAGAGGAAGAAAAGGCAGGAAGAAATGAAAAGAGAGCAGAAGAAAAAGTAAGTGTTACATGACATCAAGGATATATTTGTAAAATCTTTTGACATTGAAGATGAAAATCCTCAAGCTCCTATTCTTGAACAGTTAGTTCATATTGTGGAGAAGGTAAATGATGACAACATTGAAGCTAATGAGAGGTTATTGAAATGGTCTGAGAGGAAATTTGAGAACAAAGTACTGGCAAAAATCTCAGGAGAGATTGTGACAAAGCAGGTTGAGCTTTCATCTCTTGTAGAAATTTTGGAGGAAGTTGCAACTAATGTTTATTATTTGTATAAGAATTTATGTGATGTTGAATTCTTCACAAAGGATAATCTACAGGCTATAGATAAATTGCAATTAGACATGAAGTCAACTGGGAGTTCACTGAGTATGGATGCTAGCACTAGCTCCTTACATTTTAACAGATTGACTAATGCACAAAGGAGAATAGCCAAGCTCATGGCTGAAGATGATCGCATAAGGGCCAAATAGATTACTATTCAGACCAACCTGATACCTCATCTAGAGGTAATTCAGAAAGAACTTTCAGCTGCAAAAGAATTGGTTAAGAGAAATGTAGATCTTTCTACTGCAAAAAGTTTAGTGAGTCTAGCTACCGAGCTAGAACTCAAATTAGAGGTTATGAAGTTTGTTAAGGATAGTTGGGACACTGCATTTGTGTCCACCTTACAACTTCATAAACAATTTTTTGGATAAGTAAAACTTAACCCCACCTGCAATCAGTGACAAAAACAAGGGGGAATCTGACAAGGATACAGTGTAAGAGGAGTAATACAGGTATAATTCTAAATATTTTTTTGAAGACATGTATACTATGTAAATTTTTGTATATAGTATTGAGTACATTCGTAGGGGGAGTACATTTTGTACTTAGGCAACATTTTGGATGGAATAAGTGTGTTTTTTTGCTAATATCAAAGGGGGGGATCGTTAATCCCTAAGTTTTGTTGATGATTACTGACCTACACTTAGTCATTTACTCAAGCAGTTTTAGTTGGTTATCACTGTGGCCGAGCTAATACTATTCAAGGTCGAGCAACATTTCCAAGTAGGAATAAAGGTTGCCAAGTTACATCATGCCGAGCCGAGTACAATACTTAAGTACCGAACGACAAAGATGTTAAGTGCTGAGCAGAACAAGTTTTGCATACATGTCAGGATTGATTCAAACTTTGAGGTAAAATGTTTAGGCTAACTTGTATCAGCTTTGGGCCGACATATGTACGCATTTAATATTTATCTACGGAGTTATTTACGCATTTAATTGTTTTATACTATGCATGGCATGGAGAAAATAAAAAATTAGAATCCCTTGGAGGCATAAATATTAGATCTTGATTGTTGATCTATATCTCGCCAACAGATCTGAAAAGACATATAAGATTGCTTCTAACCCTATTATTAAGAGAGATACACAGAGAGAGAAGGGTTGTGTGTTCATGAGAGATGAACAGTGAGTTATTTTGAGAAGAAGCCTAGATCAAGCAGAATGACAGAGCAATGAATAGCAGAGTAAAGACATATCAGATTGTGAGATCACATAAGGTATTGGAAAGAGAAGATCTATCATCAGCATCTGAGTGCATAATGAAGGATCACTACTTGGAACATTCTAACAGGTGTATCAGGTAAAATCTCTTAACAGAGTGGTTCTAACAGACCTACTTTAATTCTCTTAGCCGAGTCCTTACTTTATTTTAAGTTGAAATCCTTTCACAAGGTAGATTGTAATGATCTTTAGTTCTTAACCAAACAGACCTTTAACCAGGTAGATTGCATTTTGTAATCAAACTCTTGTAGCCCTAATAGGCACACTTTATTGCTGTAGTAGTGAAGATTTTGTGGGTGTCATCCCCACCCCAGTTTTACCTATTTGGGTTTCTGGGTTACCAAAATTCTGTGTTATATTTTGTTTATATTTACTAGTTGAGTATCATCAATTTTGATCTTTAAAAATTATATTATTTTGCTTTGAAGTATACACATATTTATACTAAGATTATTTGACAATTCATTTTGTTAAAAGTTAAGTTTTTATGTTTATAAAATCATTTTAATGTTTTCAAAAATAAGTTTAAAATTTAAAACTGTTCAAACAAATTATAAAATGGAGATGTGCCAAATTTTTTTCTATTGAAAACTGTGGAAATAATCTTTTACAAAATATAACTACGATTTGAGAAAACTATATTGATAACAAACTACGATTACAATATTTGTAACAATCTGAAGGTGCACCAACAAATTTCTTGAGCTTAACTGCATTTGTATTTCTAGAGCAATCACTACTCACCACACATTTTCTTCACACTGAACTACACTTCTAAAAACATCCCTTTAACTGTTGCACACAAAATGGACCCGCTGCAAATTACTTACTACTCAGAATATTCTTTCCTTCTAAAAACATCCCTTTAACTGTTGCACACAAAATGGACTCGCTGCAAATTACTTACTAATCAGAATATTCTTTCCTTTTGTTTCTTGCCATTCCCCCTCAAATTCAAATTCACCTACCAACAACCTACTTTTTCATGTTAGGAGCAGATGTGAAGGATAAAATCCCAATGCAAATCCTGACAAGTAGGTCACTAATGGTGGAGGCTCAAGGCTCAAGGCTGAAAGACTATTATTTTTTATTTAAAATTCCAACAAAAGATTGGATCAATAGCTTTAGTTAGGACCATAGATTTGCTAGTTGTACATATGCACCTCTAATTTGTTAGATTTGTACATATGCACATCTAATTTGTTAGATTTGATACTTCTGGTTGATTGTTTCAAAAATTAGTATTGACAAATATCTTAAGGAGCTTGTTAGATCTTCAAGATTAATTTTCATGATAGATCCATTTGACAATAACATAATAGATAAATAAGCAAAAAAATATTTCAAAAGTTTACAGCAATCACACAAAATTTGCTTTTCCAATATAATCTTCTTCAATCTTAAAAAGAAAATAGTTATGAAAATTAAATAAATATAAATACATGATTATTATCATGCAATATATATGCAGTTACCTTATTAAAACTTTAAAACTTGTGACACACAAAGGACAACAAAATTTCGAATTTAAAGGGTAATAACATTGATAGACAGAATAATTACTCAGCATAGAAAAGTATTAGATGAATGTAAAGGTGCAAAACTATAATGTGATCAGATATAGAAGAATCTAAGAATGTGTACGTTAGACTCAATAATCATTTGAAACGGTCAGCATATAATACACTATTTTGAATGTGTGTGAAGAACTTATGCAGCTAATACTTTGCTTCCTAATCACGCAAAATTTAATCCTTTGCTTCTTAACCTCGGCAAAAACTATGAATATAGACACATGATCATTGGGAGACCTCCTACTTTTGACGTCCTTTACCCGGTCTGAAATTCATAAATCTATGAATATCCACTGAAAGCGAAAGGTTTAAAAAAGAGTGCTTTGTGAATCATGAGTAGGAAAGAGAATCACGAGTTTAGAAAATCAGGACTTCTGATCTGAAGAAGTCTTCTGCACAAGCTTGGTTGGAAAGTAACTGAAAACAACTTATCAATCATGTCGCTTTAACGAATCTGAGGAGGACTTCTGATCTGAAGAAACGTCGCAGCAGCTTCCTATGCGTTTGAAAAATTCCTGCCGTTTACATAAATATAGAGTAAAAGTTCTCTTCAAAAGTAACAGTGGTCCTCATGGTTTGAACTCTCAGAAGATAATTTAATTTCAATAAAATATTTCTTAAATAAAAATAAATTGAAAACATAATATTTCATTTATTTTTATGAGAAATGAGTTCTTGTGAATAAGTTAATGAGTTTGACTTAAAAATTATATAGTTGAATTCTGATAGCAATATCACAACATAATATTATTTTATTACTTTATAGATAACAGCTTTATTTATTTTTATCATCATCTAGGGGCCAAGAATTTGTCATTCATTTTGGATTTACATAGTTGAAATATAAATTTCCTTTTAGACGATATTTTGGACATTGATATCTCTTCAAACCATATAATTACCTAGGTAATGGAATATTTCATTGTCTTATCACCATATAAGTTAAAGAGGTAGGCATCCGAAACAATGAGAACCAACTAGAAAAAATTGATCTCACAACAACTACACATTCTCCTAGATTTTTATTTCTCCTTTCCATGGCTCAATCTTATACCTTTGATATCGATTCAAATATATTTCAAAGATTTGTTCCAAAGATTGAGCTTTTAGAAATATTAGAAATAGTCATTAAGTCTCCACATTGTAGGTACTTGGCATTTATAATTTTGCCACAGTTTTTTTCTTGTTTAAATATCTTCCAACTAGTTTTTTCAAAGAGTGAATATTTAAAATTCTCATTTTTAAATTTAAAAATTCTTTACATTTAGTTTGATACACCTAGTAAACTAAGAGAATTGGAGTTGACAAGTGATTGTATTTGTATGTGGAATTATTCTAAGCTATCACATGGCTAGGGTTTACCCTTATCATGCGTGGAGCTTCCTTCTCTCTTGCGCTTTGGGTGTGATCACTAGGGTATTTGATTTTCTAGTAACAAGATTGGGTGGTGTCTCAGGTGCAAGTGTGTGGAGTCTGTGTGGGGTGTTAGCTCTTTTTCTTGTAGAATCGATTATAACAACAATAAATGCCAGACTCTCTTGTACCCAAGTTATATTCTTACAGGGAAAAGGCTAATTAACAAGGATGAAAAATCCTTCTACACTTTGGGCTCCATATACCCAGGCAGGTGCACCTTTGACAGAATATTATCTTTCAGCTGTTTTTTTCTTAATAGTGGATTAAGGATTGGTGATCCTTCTTCTTTTTATGCCATTAGGCTTAGGAAGGCTAACCTATTGATTCACTCTTCAAGGAATCACTAAGATGAATTGTACTGAATACAATTAACTAGACATGTACATGAAATAGTAGAAATATAAAGATTGATTAAATTTGAATTGATGATAACAACCACTTGTCAGCATTTTGACTAGTGCCTAATCATGGGTGATAGAGTCAAAGAAAAGCATATATATATTAAAGATAATAAATGGAAATACTAATGAACCCCAGATATAATGCCTTACAAACTATCCTCTCATCCTCACACCCCTGTATCAAATCCCTGCATAAACCCTAACCCTTTGCAATTATCTGGAAGATTTAAAACTCTCCTTGAAAGAAACTCACAGACAAGAACATGGCCACTTTATAACCAGTATACTCAAAATGCCTTACAAATTGAACATACAAGAATTAATAGCAAATGCAAGAAGACAACATTGATATCAAAATGGAGATTCCATTGTATTTTATTAATGTAAATTCAATATCAGTACATTCAAAAGACTCAAAAACCAACATTCAGACACAATTCAGTAATCTGCCTTGTAGTCTTATTTTTACCATCCCTTTTACAATTTTAGAACTTGATACTTATAGATAGCCACAGTCATCTTGGAATCCTTTTGGAAAATAAGGATGCAAAAAGCTACAGATGACTGGGCTAGTGGACAAAATACAGTTTACAGATGAGACAAAGTTTCAAGCGGATGGGGGTAACAAATCTTTGTTATTAGCCATGTAATCTTTTGTCCTGTGACAGCCTGAATGCTTGAAGTTGCTCTGAGGTGGCTGGGTCCTTGTCATCTGGAAATTGTTCTCTTGTTGGTGCAGAGGCCCCAATATTTGATTTGTTCAAACTGCTCAACCTCTTTGGTGCTAGCTATCCCCTTTATGTTTATTGTCTCATGCTACCGGGGTGACTATTCCATACTTGCTAACCCATGTGGTGAACACCTCATCACTTGGCCAACTGAAACTGAGGACCTCATCTTTCAGGCTATTGAACTCTTCCTATTCGTCATTAGCTTTCTCAATTTTTGCCTCCTAGGATTCAAAAAATGCCTTGGCTTTATTCAAAATATCAATAGTTAGCACAAACCAGTCAGTATTTTCCAATGTAACAATACTTTTTTTCCTACTGGTTAGTGCTTCATTCAATTTTCTTAGCCATAAGGCTTCATTCTTTATGTTCCAATCTTCTTTGAACATATTGGGAAACATATCATATCTATCCCTGGAAAAATCTTCTCTCAAAATTGTGACCCTCTTTATGACCATGTTCTTCTTGATGTCCAAATTGACCATCAGTTTGAGACATTTATGGGTGCTTGCCAGGATGATATCAATATTATTCTATTCCTTTGAGAGAGAGTAAAAGGATTTGACATGGGCCACCTTCCCTCTCTAGTTATTCATTATCAAATCCCACTGCTCCTTTTCATCATCATGCTTTCTCATGATGCCTGCAATCTTCTTTCCCAGTAGATAGAGGTTAGGAAGGTCGACCTCACTAGCACACCTCTTGAGGTTGGAAAATATCTGATTAGAATGTTTTTGCTTTACCAATTCCTCAGCCTCTTTGTATGCAGGAGAATCTTCAAGATCCCTTTTACCTTCTTCTTCTAGCCTTGACCTCTCACTGATCAACCTGTTCTTCTCAGCCTCTAATTCTTCTCTTTTGGCATCGATGGCTTCTTATGTAGTGGTACTTAAAGGTGCAGGGGATGGGGGATATGTCACAAATGGACTAGAGGAGGAGGGTTGGTGAGGTTCCTAAGAAATTACCCCTTGGGGCACAAATTGAATCTTTTGTTTACCCTCTAGCTCTGCTATTCTGTTATCTTTCATCAAGGATTTGACCTTTTCCTCATTATCAGCTTTAAGTACAAACTCATGTTTCTCATTTAAGCTGGCATAGGCCTCCTTTTGTCTCTCAGCTACCTTCATGCTTAAATTAGTTGTTTGAAGAACAAGGTTTGCAGCTTCAATTCCTGAAGTGTCAACAACCCTCTTCACAATTAGACTACCTATATTTTCAACCTCATCATCTTCCTTTATTCTCCTCTTGTCCTTTTTCTTTAATGACCAAATGGCTAGAGCTGCATGATCTTCACTAAACTAGGCACCAATTGATGTCCCAATAGTGCTCATAGGTTTTGCTTTCTTTCTAACAGAATCAAATACCACTGCATTTTCTAGATCCCATTGAGGTAATATGAGAACTCCCTACTTTTTAATCATTTTTCTACCCTCTTCAGGGGTGATCTTATCAAAATTTGATATCATCTCCTTCTTAACTTCCTTCTCTATATCTTCCTTGGCAGAGTTGGGTTGGGCTTCTTGCAGCTTTTGGCACTTGTGATTGAATTCATCAATGTGGTATCTCCATAGAAATTGAATGAATGCCCTGGTTTTAATGAAATTGTCATAAGACAATAATTCATCATTGGCTTGTTTGGTTATAGGATCCAACTCCCTGCCAACAAACTTTGCTATTGTGAGATCAGTTGCTGTATGTTTAGGGGCCTCTGGCATCCCTTCTTGTAGCTCCTGAGTAGTAATAACCACTTCACCAACATTCCTCAATTTGACCAATTGCTCAGCAATGGCCTGATCATCATATTACATGGGGGATTGGGAAGGAGAGTATAATTCACTCTCCTATTCTTTTGTTTCCACCCTTTGTCTTTTGGGGAGGGCACCTCTTGAACATCAATATCTGCTGGCCTCTTTCCTTTGTGCTGAAGAGGTTTGTCAACTTTAGGAGCAATAGTAGTGTATCCTCTCCTTTTATACACTACATAATCCCTTGGTGGGACTATTCTACCCTATGGAAATTTATTCAGGACAATAAGAGCCCTTTCTAGATCATTTTCAACTTCTCTTTGCCTCTTCTCATTTAGGGTTTGCATGATCCCCTCAAAAAGATTCATTAGGGATTCAATTTTGTAATACCATGAGAAAAAATCCTTTAAAGGATCATAAGTCTTGTCAAAATTTCATACAAAGTCCAAAGACTTCTTGTATGCCATCCATTTCTCCTTCTTGACTTCCTGAACACCAAGGTCAAAAATATTTTTGATGATATCCTCAGGGTAGTTGAACTGATGCTCTAATATCAAGCATTTAGTCCTCTTCCTGAACATACCCATGATAAAATCTTCATTATCTATACATCTGGACACAGAAGTGGCTAAATGATAGGGCTCAAAATACTTGTCAAATTGCATCCACCCACCTTTAGTTATGATGAAGTGATGGGCTCTGGTGAGGGTAGGAAAGATATTTCCCTTCATCTTTCCAGTCAGGGCTTCTTCCTGTAGCCCACCTAATTGCCTTATAATTTATTCTACTCCAATCTTGAGTGGGACTCTGTAGGGTAGCACATATGAAGTTCCTCTGAAACCATAAACCCTAATTACTGTGGAAAAAAGGATAAAAAATTAGATCTCCCCAATTGTGAGCAATTTTTAGCTTCGAGGCATATTCCATAGGCCTTAAAAGCCTCATCATTTCATTGTGGACCCTAGCATTCTGGTTACTCAGCAGTGACTTGAGTCTAGTTGCAAAAACCTTATCAAAATACACATAACTAGCACCATTCCTATCCCATGAAAAATCTACACTCCACATCTGAATAGGCAATTCTTTACCATCTTGGAATTTATCCAGTTCCATTTCTTCCTCAAAGAAGTTTGCACTGTTGAACAAGAACATATGCATCATGAGGGAATACCAACCCATTGGCTTCTATATGTTGCCATCTTGAATTCCTGATAGACCCTCATGCATCTCCTGAGCCATATAAGATGCAAAATCAAATAATACTAACGTATTTGAACAACCATCAGCATTATATGGACAGGTGTTGCCACATCTTCATCTATCCCCAAAACATTGCACAGAGCACTATACATCTTTCTGGCCTTGCCATTAAGAAGATCCATCTTGAAAGGTTTCGGGGTTCTAGGCCCTACTACAACCAAGTTCCCTATTTTATTGATATGCCCCTTCAATGCTTCACCCCTATAATAATCTCTTTGATTTTGGTATACTTCTTTAAAGTACTCAAGATCAATATCATCCATATGCTCAGAGGTGTCAGTCAGCTTGAAGATCCTTCTGATTTTGTTAGCTGATAGAGTCAATAGTATATTTCCCTGAGTGTCCCTAACAACCCTAGCCACCTTATCATAAGTGTTAGCAATTAAAGTGAACAATTCAGTGTCCATGAACACACTAGGTGCTATCAGTTTTCCCACATCTAACTCCCAAATATTACAGTCTGGGGTAGGGGCATTCCTCTAGCTATAGGCTGTTCTGAATAAAGTAAGGCCATCAAATATGGTATTAGCATCTTTTTCCCATCTACCGGAATCATATAACCTTTCTCCAACTTTGAAGCGGGGATGTGGTGGAACTACCCTTTTAATTTGTGTGGCATCTCCTGAGAACAGTTGCAATTGTTGTAACAAATCTTTCCTAACATTCCATTTTTGGTAATCAATCTCTCTAGAAACCTCAACTCTACGGGCCATTCTAAGGTTTTTTCTTTTGATACTAGACTCGGATTCTAAAACAAAGCTCTAAAACCTTTCTGAACTACAAATTCCACCACAATTTGAATGCTAGTGAATCAGTAAACTTACCCATTCTGCACACAAGTCACATGAAGCCAATCTTTCTTTGCAATCAAATTTTTTCTTGAATGATTTTGATGAATCATTGTAGCTACAAGTTGACTTAATCAATTCTACGGCCTCAATCAAATCAATCTTTCGAATTGAATTTGACTGGATTTGTCACACGTTCTGTAATTAATTCACAGGCTTTAATTTCTCGGGTTAACGGCTCTCTGCAACATATTTTACCAACTTTGAATTTGAGCCATAGATTCTGGACATCGTTCTCTACATCTGACGGCTATCTTATTTTCCTGAAAAAAACTATCCACCGAAGACATGTGTCGCTACCGCTTAATCACTTACTCATTAGATGTTGAGCACTTTCCCTTTAAGTGATTAAGCGAGCCATCAGATATAAATCAACTTAACTATGGTTTAAGTTCTCACCAGATTTGAATGCCCAGGTCCACCAGATGCCAGATGTCATCACCGCTTAATCGCTTAATCACTAGATGTCGAGCATCTTGGGTATAAGCCATTAAGTCGACCGTTAGATCTTTTCAGACTTTAACACCTTTTATACTTGTCTGCGACTAGACCCACACTCTTTCCCGGACAGGTGTCACCTCCGCTTAATTGCTTGCCCGTTAGATATTGTGCACTTTTCCTTTAAGTCAGTAAGCGGGTAGTTCGATCTTTTCATACTTGCCCACTATTTAACTGAGAACCTTTATGAATTGTTTGGCCCCACCAAGGACACGTGTCACCACCACTTAATCTCTTAACTGATAGATGTTGTGAACCTTTTGATTAATCCATTAAGCCGTTCGTTCTATCAAAACTGACTTGCTCGATACATAAGGTGATGACGTAAAAGGTATTTTTCATGGTGAGACTTAGGAATTACTAAAGTGGTTAGGATGACATAGTCTTTTTGACAAAAGCAACCCATTTAACATGAACACATGACTTAAGGTAACTTAAGTGACCAAAAAAGTAACACAAAAATAGAATCGGTCAAGATAGTTAGGGTGTTTTAGTCATTTTCCACTATTTTCAACTAGGTTAAGGGTTTGAGAAAACTTTGCAGAGGCATAAGGACAATTTTGATCTTTATTTTTAAGCCTTAGACACTACTAATAACAAGGGACCCTAGGAAAATTGTAGGGCACAATCTAAATAAGAAATAGCACCAACATGGGGTTTGGTGCTAAAGTGTGGTGTTTGGCGGTGCATTGGCTACAAAGAGTTTGGGGTTTTCTTTTTCTTCTTACAAACTGTGTTTTCCTAGTTATTGTTGGTTGAAGCTTATGTTAGTGGTGTTTCTTGTCTTTGGCATTTTAAATTTTTGGGGCTAGTTTTGTTATTCTTTGTATGCAATGAGGGATATTGGGAAAATATTTTTATTGTGTTAATCTCCTTTTGACCTATGAATTTTGGGTACTTTTTGGGGTTGGCGTTGGTGGTGTTTGTGCCATGATCCATGGGAGTGGCTTTTCATTTCTCTTCACTCATGTTTTTGGCTTGGAGAAAGGTACTCTTTTCTATGTAATAATCTTTAGGGATATGGGTACCTCTTATTACATACAAAATTCAAGGAGAATTTGAATAAAATATTTTCTAGTAGACAAGACCTATCCTCAAACTCTTTATCAAAAGTAAAGAAAGTGAATTGTTATTTGGAGATCCATCAAGATCTTCCTATTTTAGTGATTTAACTAGAAACACTATTGGAGGATATTTTATATTGGAGCGATCATGCTCTTATTTGTACATTTCTAGGACATCATTTTTTTCTATTGATCCTAGAGTCTTGGGCACATTGAGTTTGGAACCCTTAGGGAGATATGTAGATATTAATGGCTGCTAACAATAATTTTTTTGTTGTTTTTTCCTACATGGTGAATAAAAGTGAGGCTATGAAAGAGGGTCCTTATTTATTTAATAAGAGAGGAATCTTCAACAAAACCTGGCATGTTGGATTCAACTATATAGAGGAGCTCCCTTTGAGGGTTCCTATTTGGATTTGTCTTCCAAGGCTTATGATTGAGTTCTAAAGGAGAAACATTCTTCAATCAATTTCTCTTCTAATTGGAAAATCTATTAGTTTTGCTACTCAAAATCAAGATATAAATGTAATTTCATATGCTAAAAATCTATGTTGAAGTTTATTTAAATAGATTCTACCTAGAATCTATGAAAATGTCTTGGATCCTCTTCTTGGATCTAATAGTTTGATTGTGACACACTACCATTTAGATGTATAATCTATCACAAGTATGTGTATTCACAAAGGATGTGTTGGTGATCTAAGTCGACATCTACAATTTTTATTGCTCCTTTCAATCATGCTCCTATGGTGGAAAAAGAGAAGACTTGTTTATTTGAAGGGACTACTAATAAGGAGGCCTTCATTCTTGTTGAAAGTTTCAATAAGGGTAGAATTTGAAAGTGAACTTTAATGGACTGATAGAATGATGATATTTTTAATGTATTTTATGTTTTCTATGACCTAGTTTAATAAAAGGAAATTCTAGTTAAGTTATCCTTTAGAACTAAGTTAATAGGAATAGTATTGTTCAAGAACAAAGAGAATACTAATCATAACTTTTCTATGGTGGGTCAACGGATAAAAAAATGGATACTTGTTTACCTCCCTAGATTATAGATATGTTTGAAGCAAGTGGAACTTTAATTTTGAAAGACGGTGTAACTTTGAAAGTCCAAGTCTCTCTTCTTCTAAAAGAGGATTTGTAATTGAAAAAAAGTTACAGGGCTTCTTCTACACTTTTTCTGAAGCCAAAAATACTTAGAAATGGACCTTTGAAGAAACATTCAAGGAGTCCCTGGAAAAAATGGAGTAGGAAAATGCAAAGACTATTAAGAATATTGATAGAATCTAGGTGGTGAAGGTGCACTTAGGGTTTTGAACCCTCAATATTGATGTGAAAGGCCTTATAATGGTATTGGTTTTCAATAAGGTTGTTTAGGTTATGTTAGGATGGGTTTGATGTGTTTTGTTAGTTTTGTGTTTGGATGAAGTGTTTTTTGGTCCAAGTGACCCTTGTAATGTCCTGAGTGCCAAAATGGGACAAATTATATAATTGGCATCTAGAATTATTAGGGGGGCCATTTTTAGAGTGTTTTTAGGTATAGGAAATGGTTTTTGACCTTTTAGAACTCTTTCATCTTGTCAAAGCATTGGATTATCAAAAATCTCCGAAGATCCAAAATGTTTCTTGAGCAACATTTGCAACTTTCGAATGTTCCTCAACAACATTTGAGAAACAGTTGATTTCTTCCCTAATGGAAGTTATGGGTCAGTTTGTGAAGTTTTTTTGGGCCCAGGGACATATTTAACGATGTATGAAAGTTTTTACAGGGGTTGGACAAAATTTGGTTGAATTTTCAAGGCAAACAATAGTAGAATTTCACTGTATTGTCATAGTTTTCAGAGTTTTTTCTTGAGATCAACATACATGGATTGAACCAATCAATATATCATATGATTAAATTTATATTATTCATTTCCTTGTTTAGTCCTCTTTTCATTTGAGTTTTGTAAATCATTTTGAGTTCTCAATTTGAAATCAATTCTTAGTGGATTGCTCACTGCCAGTGTAAGTGTCTAGTTTGTAAATATATGACTCTACATTAAGGATCCTCCATTGGATACTTATGGTCTATGGAGGATGGAAAGTAGAGTCTTTATACAATTATTTCCTTTTTGTACAGGTCATAAAGGTGGATTTTTCTATTTTTACTATCTTTCCCTAGGAGAGACTACTAGTACCCGACTAGGAGAAAGAAAGTATTTGTATTTGATTAGATGGAGGGTTTGATTGAATGGTGTGAAATAATGATTGGAGGGTGGTATATAGGAGTTGAAAATACCTTAGAACCAGTGGTGTTGGTCGATGAATCCATTTCATCAAACTTTTATTGAATTTGAATCAATTAGCCCTACTTTTAAGGACACCGTCTCAGTGGGTTTTGTGGTACTGTACAAATAGTTTGAGACCCCCTCACCCTAAAAATATTTGATTTTAGAAAAAAAAAAAAAATATTATCTAGACCAGTGATTAGTTTGGGGGATTATCTAAGAATTTTTGGAGTTAAAGGGTTTAGGAGTTTGGTTAGGGCTACAAGGATTACTAGCCCTATTTCGTTGAATTTTGAATTTAATGAAGAGATGGATGAAATATGAACCAAAAAATTAAATAATAGAGTTAATATGATGGTTTTAGAGTGATTCCTTCCCTGCAAGGTGACTTTGGAAGGTTATGAAAAGGTTTGGTGGAATATACCCTTGTAGTTTCAGTGAAGAGTTGATCCACTTTTGGTAGAGAGGCCCTTGGAAGTTAGGGGAAGGGAACTACGTGTTTACCCCTAGGTTAGGGTTTTGAAGTAAACCCTTAACATGTTTAGTTGAGGGACCTAGTAGTGAGTCAAGCTGAATTAGGAGAGGATCCTCCCTATTAGATTGGTATCAGAGCCCTAAAATATTTGGGGTGGAAGGTATATGTCTTATTTAGAATCAGTGGGAGAAACAAGGATGGAGGTCAATGCAGAGTTGGAAAGAAAGGTTGATGACCAGGAGGATGACAATAGAATCCTAAAAGAAAGACTAGAATAAATGGATAGTAACCTTGGTGAAGTGTAAGCTATGATAGAAGAAGTGCATAAGAAGGTGAAAGAGATAGAAGGAAAGGGGGAGTTAATGGAAGTAGAGGATGAAGTGCCAAGAACTTGATCCTATTTTTCAAGAAGAGAATTTCCTCGGAGATTTGAAAACTATGGGTGGAAAATCCCTGGAAGGTGTACCCTTTTAAGTAGAAAAATGGAGCCATAACTAGTAATGGAGTCTATAGAGGGGTTATAAAACCATTTTGAATGTGAGAATGTGACTGAAGCACAGAAGGTGAAAGTAGCTAAGACAAGATTGAGAGGGATTGTCCTCACATGGTGGAGATGTGTGCAAGATGAAAGGAAAAAGGAAGGAAAGAACCCCATCTCCACTTGGAAAGGGATGGTTGCTATAATTAGGGCACAAATAGCCCTGAGAATTATGATATACAACTACACAAGAAAAGAAAGAATCTTAGACAAAGAGAATCAGATGTGAGTACTTACACAAAGGATTTTTAGAAACTATTCTTAAGATCTAAGGTTAGAGAGGATGAGAGCATAAAATTTTCTCGGTACCTAAATGGAATAAGATAGAATATACAAGATGAGATAATTTTGGTAAAACCTATCATAGTGCATAAGTGTTACCAATTGGCTCTTAAGGTTAAAGAAAAAAGAAAGAATAAGCATGAAGAAAATAGAAGAGGTAGGGGAAGAGGTAGAGACTCAAGAGGACACATAGGTAAATATGGTGGTAGAGGGAATGACTCTAGACCACAAGTAGAGACCAAATTGAATGAGAAAAGTAGTGAATCCAGTGGCAGAGGTAATTATGGAATATGAAGAGGTCCTAGAAGAAGTGGTAGAGGAAGGTTTGGAGGCTCTAATAGAGGTTCCTCCTTTGAAAACATGAAATGTTACAACTTCCACCAATTTAGGCATCCTGAATATAGATGTTGTGATAAAGAAACATATTCTCAATCAGAGAGAAGGGTGAATTATGTCCAAGAAGGCACCAGGAATGTCAAGTCTCTTGAAGTTAATCTTTATTTGGCGAGTGGGGATAATCTGATGATAAGGAGAGTACTGATTAAAGAACCAGTTAGATAAGAGCCTAAGTAGAAGAGAGTACTCTTCAAGGTGAAGTTTCAGATTCTTGGAAAGGTGTGCAAGGTGATTATTGACTCAAGATCAACTGATAATATTATCTCTGAGGAAGCAGTTAAAAAGCTTGGACTGTCTAAAATACCTCATGACCATCCTTATAGGGTGACATGGTTGAACAAAGGATGCCATATCCTAGTTAATCAACAAGCATGGATTGAATTCACAATTGAGGAATATAGTGACAATATTCTCTGTGATGTACTTCCTATGGATGCTTTCCATCTTTTGTTTGCAAAACCATGGAAATTTGATAGGAAAGCCATGCACAATGGGGAAAAGAACTCCTACTCATTTCAAAAGGATGGAGTAACATAAAAAATTTAGTCTTTGGTGGAGGAAGAAGGGGTGAAGACTAGTCCTATTGTGATGTTAGTTGGTTGGAAATAATTTCTACAAGATCTCAAGAGAGAGGAAGAAGAATGCCTTGCAGTTATGATGAAGCCTAAGGGGAAAAGCTAGATGAACCAACACCCTTACCCAAGGAGACACAACAACTTTTAGAGAAGTTTAAAGACATTGTGAGTGATAGATCACCTACAGTCCTAAAACCATAGAGACCCATAAGTCACCAAATTGACTTTATAACAAGTTCATCATTGCCTAATAAATTTTCTTATAAAATGAATCCTGAGTAGAATAAGGAGATAGCCAAGCAAGTGCAAGAGTTACTTTATCAAGGTGTAATAAAGAAAAACACAAGTCCTTGTGCAGTGCTAGTGGTGTTACCATCCAAAAAAGGAGGTAAGAGGATATAATGAAAAGATTCTAGAGCCATAAATAGGATAACAATTAGATATAGGATTCCAAACCCTAGGATCGAGGACCTAATAGAATATCTTTGAGGGGTTAAATACTTTACAAAGTTGGATCTAAAGAGTGGATACTATCAAGTCCAGATTAAGGAAAGGAATGCATGGAAAACAAACTTCAAGACTATAGAAGGTCTGTATGAATGTCTTGTCATGCAATTTTTTATTAGCAATGCCCCTAGAAGATTCATGAGATTGATGAAAAAAGTGATAAAGGACTACCTAGGGATATTTGTTGTAGTCCATATTTATGCCATCCTCGTCTTCCACAAGAATAAGGAAGAACACCATGAGTAATTGAAGATTGTGCTAAGGAGATTTCAAGAGGAGGAGTTATAAATCAACTTGGAGAAGAGTTAGTTTTTGAAAAATGAACTGGTATACCTTGGGTTTGTGGTCTCACAAGGGACATTAAATATGTATCCTAGAAAAAAGGAGGCTATACTCAACTAGACTACTCCTACATCTGGTACTGAGGTAAGAATTTTTCATGGCCTTGACCAATTTCATAGGAAGTTATTAGGGGATTTAGTGCTATTTGTGCCCGAGTCTTGGATACCATAAAAGGTGGGCTGAAAACAAAGTTTAGGTGGACTAAAGAAGCCAATAGGGGATTGGATTTTATAAATAAAAAAGTATCCACCCAACCTATCCTTGTTTTACCAAGTTTTAATAGACTTTTCACTCTTGAGTGTGATACTAGCAATATAGCAGTGGGTGCTATATTAAGTCAACAGGGTAGACTAGTAGCTTTCTTTAGTGAAAAGTTAAATGATTCCAAGACAACATATTCCTCATATAACCTAGATATCTATGCATTAGTTCAAGCCCTTGAAAAATGGAGACACTATCTCCTTCCCAATGAATTTGTAGTGCTCACTGACAACCAAGCCCTAATATTTATCAATTCTCAAGAAAAGCTCAATAATAGAAATGTCAAATGGATGAAATTTCTACAAGCCTATACCTTTACCATCAAGAACAAGAAAGGACAAATGAACAAGGTTGTTGATTCTTTAAGAAGGAGAGTTCTTACTCTCCAAGAAGTACAATTGCATACTATAGGGGTGAAAGTGTTAAGGATCTTTACTAGAAGGATGAAGATTTATAAGAGGCCTACAAGGTATGGTTAGAGTCAAAAAAACCACTTATATAGTCAATTTGTAGATTACACATTGTAGAATGGGTTATTATTTAGTGGAGGACAATTGTGTGTGCCCAATGGATCTATAAGAAATAATCTTATACAAGAAAAGAAGAATAGAAGTCTCAATGGACATTTTTGTCTTAACAAGACCCTTGAATTGGTTCAGAGGTTATACTACTATCCTAGAATGAAAAAGGATGTGAAGAGGTATGTAGAACAATATATTGTGTGCCAAAAATCTAATGGCACTGTTTCTAATGCATGTCTCTATAATCCCTTACCAATTCCCAATAGACCATGGGAATGTATCAGCATGGACTACATAGTTGGCTTACCAAGGACAAATTTTAGATTTGATAGCATCTTTGTCGTTGTTGATAGGTTCAGTAAGATGAGCCATTTTATTTAATGCAAAAATACACATGATGCTAGTCACATATGTCAATTTGTTTTAGGGAGATTGTTAGAATACCTGGATTTCACCTTAGTATAGTTTCAGAAAGGGATGTCAAGTTCATGGGACACTTTTGGAAGATATTTTGGAAGAGGCTAGGAGATAATCTATCATTTGGGCCATCTTATCACCCCAGACATATTTCCAAAAAGAGGTCATAAATAGGGTCTTAGGAAAAAAATTTAGGTGTTTGACAAAGGAATATAGAAAGGCATGGGACGAAGTCTTACCATAGGTAGAGTTTTCCTACAATGACAGTGTGAATAAGACAACCCGTAAGAGTCCTTTTGAATTAGTTTATGGTTTTCATCCCATAGGTGTTTGTGAAATTAGAGACTTGGGAACAATGGACAGGAGAAGTGGATATATGGAGGATTTCACCCTATCAATGAAGAAGGTAGATGATAGGAAAAAATAATTAGAGTTTGAAGTGGGAGACTTAGTGATGGTGCACTTGAATAAATCTAGATTGAAGAAGGGTGTGTGAAGTAAGTTTCAGATGAGAAGAATATGACCATGTAAAGTATAAAAAAGAAAAGTATGGAAAAAATGCTTACATGATTGAACTTCCCATAGACTTAGAAATCTCATGAGTGTTTAATGTGCATGGCCTCATCAAATAAAAAGGTGCAAGTCCAAAAGAGTCTAAGACCACTTTAGATGTGGAGAAATTGATCGTGGATGTACCTCTACCTTCTAAGAGCAAGCCACTAGCAGAGATGATACTAGATTCTAGAGTGAAGAAAATGACTAGATATAGAAAGTACATGGGATATATCATCAAATGGAAACACCTTCCTAAAGAAGAGGCTACATTGGTTGCCAAATCTGATTTCAACATGTTGTAGATAGATCCTGCATTATTAACCACAACTTTAACTTGACTTATTTGTCTAGGGTGAGCATGGTGTAGGAGCACCTAGGGGTTTGAACCTTCAATTCTGATGTGAAACACCTTATTATGGTCTTCATTTTCAATAAGGTTGTTTAGGTTGGTTTAGGATAGTTTTTATGTTTTTTTCTTAGTTTTGTGTTTGGATTAAGTATTTTTTTGGTCTAAGTGACCCTTGTAATGTCCTGAGTGCCAAAATGGGAAAAATTGTGTAAATTGAAAAAAGAATTATTAGAGGGAATGTTTAGAGTGTTCTTAGGCATAGGACATGGTTTTTGACCTTTTATAACCCTTTCATAGGGTGAAAGAATTGGATTATCAAAAATTAGAAAAGATGCAAAATGTTGCTTGAGCAACATTTGCAACTTTCAAATATTGCTCAACAACATTTGAGAAACAATTGATTTCTTCCCTAATGGAAGTTATGGATTGTTTTGGGAATTTATTTTCACCCAAGGGGCATATTTAAATACATTTTAAATTTTTTACGGGGGTTGGACCAATTTTGGTTTTATTTCCAAAAATAACAATAGTAGCATTTCACTCTATTGTCACAATTTTCTAAGTTTTTTCTTGAGATCAACATACATGGATTGAACCAATTGATCTTTTGTATGATTCAGGTTATATTCTTAATTTACATATTTAGTGATCATTTCTTTTGAGTTTTGTAAATTGTTTTGAGTTCTCAATTTGAAATCAATCTTTACTGGACTGTTCTCTACAAGTGTAAGGATCTAGTTTGTAAATATGACTTTATAGTGAGTATCCACTATTGGATCCTTATGGCCCATGGAGGATGGAAAGAAGAGTCTTTGTATATTTATTTCCTTTTTTATAGGTCCTCAAGATGGATTTTTCTATTTTTACCATCTTTCCCTAGGCGAGACTACTAGTGCCCGGCTAGGAGCAAGAAAGTATTAGTTTTTGTTTGGTTGTAGGATTGGATTGAATGGTATGAAATAATGATTGTACGGTGATATATAGGAGTTTAAAATACCCTAGAACCAGTGGTGTTGGTCCATGAATCCATATCATCAAACTTTTATTGAATTTTAATAAATCAGCCCAATTAGCCCTACTTTTAAGGACAATGTCTCAATGGGGTCTGAGGTATTGTACAAACAGTTTGAGACCCGCTCACCCTAAAAATATTTTATTTTTCCAAAAAGGAAATCTAGACCAGTGATTATTTTGGGGGCTTATTTGAGAAGTTTGGGATTTATTAGGGTTTAGGAGCCTAGTTAGGGCTACAAGGAGTTACTAGCCCCATTCCTTTGAATTTTGAACTAGATGAAGAGATGGATGAAATATGAACCAAAAAATTCAAGAATGGAGTTAATATGATGGATTTGGAGTGAGGCCTTCCCTGCAAGGTGACTCATGAAGGTTATCAGAAGGTTTGGTGGAATCTACACTTGTAGGTTCAGTGAAGAGTTGATCCAATTTTGGTAGAGAGGCCCTTGGAAGTTAGGGTGAGGGAACCAAGTGTTTACACCTATGTTAAGGTTGTGAAATAAACCCTTAATAGTTATATTAGAGAGACCTAGGAGTGATTCAATATGACTTAGGAGAGGATCCTACCTATCACTCAATTAGTGAAACCCATTGAATCCCATTTTTCCAATCTCATAATTGATGTTTTTTTTTATCATGGAAAGTATGATATTTGAATAACATCCTAGACAAAATGCTATTCCAAATTATTTTGATACCCATTTTTGTGACACTATCTTCTTCAAGAAAATAAAGTAATAGTGCATGGAAAGGTAAATAAAACTCCTAGAATTTTTTCTTATGGTGCGTTTCACTATTGGAGCCTATGGAAATTTGGGTGGATTAGATTTTTTTGGGGAATTCAAGAAGGTTAACCTAAATGGTGGATTTCAAACCATTTTCCTATCTCTATGATTTCTTGTTGTTTAGATTTAGGACAAATTTATTTTTTTACTAATATCTATGCTATTATTGATCTCTTGAGAAAATCATAGCTATGTGACCACATTATATTTGTCTGTTCTCTAGTGCCCTTTCTCCTAACAATTATAGTTAGTGAATTAAATGGAATTAGCATCTTGGTGAAAAAGACAAGGGGTGTGGTTAGACATGGTTCTTTTCCCATCCTCCTTAAAGAGAATATTGATTTATTTAACATTATTTATGTGAAGCCAAATAATGACATATCCACTTGAAACAATATGAAAACTTGAGTGGATGTGATTTCAAAGAGGCGAGATAAATTTCTTGTTTTATGTTATTAATGATGAACTATAACTGATTGAATGTTTGAAGATGTTAAGTTGATGATCCTGCAAGACATTAAATCAGTTAATGTATTGTATTTTCATTGATTTCAACTTGACATAATCTGTATGGTCATGGACATACTTCCAAAGGCTTCAAAGAACTGATGAATCAAAGGTTTGCTTTCAGTAAGGTATTCACAAAGTGACTACATAACCCAACAGAGTGTACACCGGTGATCAGAGTAAAAGAGCAAAGTCACAGTGTTACCTGACAAGCAAATGCATAGCATTACCGACGAGCAAAGCCACAGTGTTTCTCGATGAGAAAAGAATAGTGCAACCCAATAGACAGAATTACAGTGTTTCCCAATGGAAAGGATAAGGATGGAGATCCGGATGACAACTGAAGTCACACCGATGGAACAGTCATTTATCATGGATGACTAACTGAAGTGTTGACTGACAGAGAAAAGAGTTCAGAAATGAAAAAATGCTTAGCTGTCAAGACCTATAAATAGACTTAACTGATACTTAAATCATTGTTTTAATTGACAAGATAATGCCGAGGATAAGTAATGGATTTAAAGCTGCTTTTTCCAGTTGGAAAGAAGATCTCTTTGAGATAAAAATAGAGTTTTCTTTAAATCTAATTGGTGAGAATTGTGGATCATGCCAAGAATCAAGAAAGCCAAGAAATGGTGAAACATGTCTATAAAGAGACAAAACCAATTCATTACGAATTGTGTGGGGTGAAGAGAAAAGAGGGAAGATGCTAAAGAGATTTTGACGGAGAAGAAATTCTTTATTTAGACCTGATCAACAAGCTGAGGAAAGAGCTAGATTATGCAAATATTCACAAACAGTGAGACAACATCACAAAGAAGAACAATGTGAAGCAAAGGTATTGAATTGATTATATTGATCATAAATGTAATGCACTTACATTAGATCTAAAAATATGCAATTCAAGTTCTATGTATGAATAGATCACTTTAATTTTTCAGTTTAACCATTGGAACCTCTACTCTCTTAACTGAGCATGACTTAAAAGTCTTTTGTAATTGAGATACATCCCAAGGAATATCAAAAAGTTTGATCATATAAAGTAGCATTGGATATGCCTGTTACTTATTGATAGGCCAAGTGAGTGTTTGATCAAGGATGGTAGCATTAGATGCCAGATACTAGGTGACAAACTATCTTTTAAATCCTCTAACAAGGTCACACCTAACAGTGTATTTGTAACCTTTAACAAGGTTGGATCTTAACCAATCTCACTTTAGAAGAGTGAAAATTTGGGGTACCAATCCCAGTGGTTTTTCCCCTAATAGGGCTTTCACATTAAAAATCCATGTGTTATGTGTTTATGTCTCATTACTTTACATTTCACGTATGCAATTATGGATTGATCGGTATACTCTAGCTATTTACTATGTTTCGGTAAATGAAAGACTGCTTATCGGTAAACATACACAAGAAGGTTTTACAAAGAATTCCAACAAGGAAAAAATCATTATTAGTATTTCAAGACATTCATCTTGTAGGAATGAATATAACCAAAAGATTAAAAGAGGTAATAAGTTTTAAGGGTTGATTTAAGGATTAGTTTTTGAGGCCACTGATTCACTTCCCCTCTTAATTATTACTAACAATTGGTATCAGAGCTTGTGTGCTTAGAAAGGAAGGTTTTGAGACCTAAGCTAAAGATCAAAATATGGATAGATGAGAGTGCCCAAGTTGAAAAATGACAATTTTGCTTCATGGCATAAAAGAATAAGACTCCCCTTATACGGTATTGGAAATGATGTTACTCAATACTTAGATACTGAATTTGTGTTTCTCACAGGAGCACCGATAGTTGAACAAACGAGAGAGAATCATGAGCAAAAATGCATGATGATAGAGCCTTCTTCCTCACTCTTTGATGCTGAATTTGAAGATGTCAAAATGTGAAAAACTGCAAAGCAGGTGTGGGACAAATTGATGCTTGTACATGGTGGTGACAAGAATGTTTTGAGAGCCAAGGAAGAAAGCCTTACAGGAAAGTTTGATGATCTCATAATGAAAGAAGTTGAAAACATCACACAATACATCACACGAATCAAAGAGGTAGTCAATGTTATCTGAGGAGTTGGAGGTGTACTAGAAGAAGATACAGTGGTAAGTAAAATTCTAAAAAACTTACTGCCTACTTATTCTATTAGAGTATATTCCATACAAGAAATGAGACTAGTAGAAAATAGAAATGTTACTCTAGATAGTTTGATTGGAAGACTAAATTCATTTGAGATGAAGAATTTTGATAATAGTGTCTTACCAAACATAGATTCTTCATTCAAATCTTCTTTGAGAATAAGTAAATCAAGTCATAAACACACTATGAGAAAAGATAGTGATAGTGAAAGTGAAGAAGAAGAACTTGATGAAATTGAAGCACTTATGGCTAGAAGAATGCAGAGAGGAAAAGGTAAATTACCACTTGTTTGTTTTAATTGTAAGGAGATTGGACACTTTGCTGCAAGATGTCCTAACAGAAGAAAAGATGACAAAAATAATGACAGGTCATTTGAAAAGAAGTATGACAAAGGTGATTACAGAAGAAACTAAAAATAAAAAAGAAGAGATACTCGAGACTATAAGGACAAAGGAAAGAAGGATAGTTACCAAGCTAAATGCAAAGATGATGAAGAAAGGTATGTAGAAACTACATTCATATCTAAAGTTAGTAAAAATGATGTCTGGATCATAGATAGTGGTTGTACTCACCACATGACCAATGACAAACAAAATTTTGAGACTTTTGAATACTAAAATGGTGGATTAGTCAGAATGGGTAACGATACACCTTGTCCAGTTGAAGGTAGAGGAACTATAATGTTTAATAACCTGATAAAATGTGAAAATTCTTATTGAGTGAAAGGATTGAATTATAATCTCTTGACTCTTTCTCAGTTGAATAATTTAGGTCATAGAGTAGCATTTGAAAATAAGAAGGCAAAGATCTTCAATGAATCGGGAAATTTGATTGGTACCGGTGAGCAAACAAAAGGTAACTTATTCTATCTGAATAATACAGACACCACTTTCTTAATGGATAGAAATGAAGACATATGGTTGTGGCACAAAAGATTATGTCATGTGAACTTTGAAAACATGATAAAGATAAGAAAATAGAGAAATGTAAGAGGCTTACCGATGATGACCAAGCCTGACAATATCATGTTTAAGAATTGTCAGAAAGGTAAGATGACAAAGTCTAGTTTCAAAAAAAAAATGCATACATCTAATGTCATTCAAGAATTCGTCCATACTGATTTATGTGGATCTATGAGTTCAAAGAGTTATTATGGTGATAAATATTTTATCCTCTTTGTTGATGATTACTCTAGAATGATGACAGTAATGTTTATAAAAGATAAATAAGAAGAATTTAAGATGTTTAAATGGTACAAGGCAATGGTTGAGAAACAAAGTGGTAAAGAATTGAAATTCTTAAGATCAGATAGAGGAGGGGAATTTATTTTAGTTGAATTCACTAAATTTTTTAATGAGCATGGAATGAGAAGACATGTCTCTGTACCGAGAACACCACAACAAAATGGAATTGCTGAAAGAAGGAATAGATCCATAGTTGATTGTGCAAGGACACTAATGATAGAGAAAGGAATCACCCAAATCTTCTAGAGAGAAGCTATTAGTACTGCTATTTACACATTGAACAAAGTACAACTAAAGAAACAAACCAGGAAGACACCTTATGAAATTTGTTATGGCTACACACCCAATGTCAGTTACTCCAAAAAAAATTGTAGTCACTGTTATATCGTAAAAGATGATATAAATGGAAAAATTGACTGCATGAGTGATGAAGGAATCTTTCTAGGGTATTCCACCAAAAACAAGGCTTATAAATGTCTCAATAAAGCCTCTAACAAAATTGTTGAAAGTCCAAATGTAAAGATAGATGAATTTGAAGAGAAGAATGAAAAGGAAAGAACAAAAGAACCAGAGGACTACAACAGGTTTGTTTACAATGAAGAACCTGACACTCTACCTGACCAACAATGTAGAGCTCTTGAGCAACAAATCATTGCACCCGAGCATCAGACTGCAAATATCAACGATCAGGATATTGCTCTAGAAGATGCACAAAGTGATAGAGAATAGAATGAAGGATAAAATCATGATCAAGATGACAGACAAAGATTCCAACTTGTATTTGGCAGATATGTAAAAAGGAAGCATCCACAGAACCAGATCAATGGAGATAAGAAGGATGGTATGAGAACCAAAAGTAAGTCTCTAAATACAAGATGTCTTATTTGTGATTATGAGACAAAATCTATCAATGCTGCACTTGATAATAATGAATGGATTAGTGCTATGAATGAAGAGATTGGGAAAATCAAGAATAAAAAGACATGGACACTTGTACCAAGACTAGATGATAAGAATGTCATTGGTACAAAATGGATATTCAGGAATAAACTGAATGATAATGGAGAAGTCACCAGAAATAAAGCAAGAGTAGTATGCAAGGGGTATGCACAAGAAGAAGGGATTGAATATGGAGATACCTTTGCACTCATTTCTAGGATAGAAGGAGTAAGAATATTAGTTGCTTATGCTACATGTAAAGGATTCAAGGTATATGAACTCGATGTCAAGTCTGCATTCCTAAATGTAATACTTGAAGAAGAGGTACGGGTATGTGCAGGATCAGGGTATGCCAAAAAGTGGTGATGTGAAAAAGAAGTCCTAATTGGTAGACTGATTGAAAAATAGCTATAACTTTCAAATGGTATATCATTTTTTAAATTTGAAACATGTGTCACATTCTATGCTTCACCTTCTACAAGAAGAAAAAAAAATTCAGTTGGATGAAGTTTAGACTAAGTTAAGGTGGTCAGACATGAGAGTTTTTATATTCTAGAGAAGTTGTAGAAGAAAAATCATAATTAATTATTTACTTGGAAAAAAATTACAAAAAAATATGCGTCACATCTGGAGATTAATCTACTACTTATATCTATAATCTAGTAAAAAAATATTATCATTTGATTGTGATTAAGGTGGTCAGACATACACCTACTTCTTATCTTTTTAGTCCTGGTTGATAGACTGATTGAAAAATAACTATAACTTTCAAATGGTATAACATTTTTGAAATCCAAAATATGAGTCACATTCTATGCTTTTCCTACTACAATTAAAAACTAAAACAAATTCAATTTGATGAATTTTAGACTAAGTTAAGGTGGTCAGACACGAGATTTTTTATATTCTGGAAAAGTTGTAGTAGATAAATCATAATTAATTATTTACTTGGAAAAAATTTACAAACAAATATGCGTCACATCCAAACATGAGTATACTACTTATATCTAGAATCTTGTAAAAAAATATTATTATTTAATTGTGTTTAAGGAGGTCAGACATACACCTTCATCTTATATTTTTCCTTAAATTTTCATACTACTGCATTGAAATTTGAAATTTCACCACATAGAATATTTTTTTTTAAAGAAGGGAGAGTAGCTTAGAAACTAGATTCAATTTTCTACAGATTTTATTTTTACACATTTTTGATATAATATTGATAACTTCTCCAAATTTTTACGTCAACTTTCCTAACCCTGATTTTCTGAATTTTCATTGCCACTTAAGGCCTAGTTTGGCATACCATGATACTGCACATACCCATATACATTGAAAAAATAGAAGGGTTTGTTGATCCAGACAAGAGGGACATGGTATGTAGACTACACAAAGCCCTGTATGGATTGAAACAAGCACCCCGCGCTTGGTATGAAAGAATTCATTCCTATCTTATAAGTATTGGATTTGAAAGGACTAGTGAAAATAGTAATCTTTATTTGAAGGAAGATACTAATGGTAAAATTTTGATTTCTGAGATATTTGTCGATGAAATCATATTTGGAGGCAATGATATGCTATGCAAATCATTTACAAATGAAATGAGAAAAGAGTTTGAGATGTCTAAGTTTTGAGAGATCAAGTTCTTTCTTGGTCTGCATATCATGCAACAAGATGAAGGTTTTTTCATTACACAATCCATATACATCAAAGAAGTACTAAAAATATTCAAGATGGAAGAATCTAAACCAGTTGGAACACTGATGGAAACTGGATGTAAGCTGACAAAGGAGGACAAGTCATCAGAGGTCAATCGGACTTTGTATAGATCTATGATTGGAAAACTCATGTATGTTTTACATACTAGAATAGATATTGCACATGCACTAGGAATAGTTGCAATATTTTTTGCTAATACCAGGGAATCACATATGACCACTATGAAAATAATCCTAAGATATCTAAAGAATACCGAGGAATATGGATTATGATATAGAAGAGAAGGAAAATTTGAACTTGAGGTCTTTATCGACATTGATTGGGATAGAAATATTGATGACCAGAAGAACCCAACTGGAGGAGCATTGTATATGGGTGACAGACTTGTCACATGGATCAGCAAGAAGCAAGGATCCATCTCTTAGTCTACTGTAGAAGTAGAGTATATTGTTGCTGCTGCAAACTTCTCAAATATTGCATTGATCAAACAGTTACTAGAAGGTATGCATATGAAAATTCTTGACCCAGTAATTATCTATTGTGATAATACAGGTGCAATAAATATTTCCAAGAATCCAGTCATGCATGCTAAAACAAAGCATATTTCTATCAAGTATCATTATTTAAGAGAACAAGTTCGAGCAAAGGAGGTGATACTTGAGTATGTGCAATCAAAGGAACAATTGGCTGATATCTTCACGAAGCCACTGCAAAATGATGCATTTGAATACTTGAGAAAGAGACTAGGGGTTAGACCCTTGTCTACTGGTCGGTAAAATCACTAGAAGGCTGCATCAGCCTACATATTATTAGAATATCATTCACGTTGATGCAAGAAGAGAGGTGGACTTCAAAGATAAATCTATACACAGCAAGGTATTTATCTACTCCGAGCACCAGAGTTATTTTATTGGCGATGGATAGGGAAATTCAAAGAGTATATTATGGATAGAAAGGATCTGTTTGGCATTACTGTCAAAAATATTTGTTTGGCATTGTTGTCAAAGGGAGAGATTATATCCATTATCACTTCTTATCACCTAACGGAGAGATATTATCACTTTTGGAAGAGATTATATCCATGGGAGAGATTATAGATCAAGGAGGGATTCTATCCATCACATTATCCAGAGGGAGAGATGTAACAAGAAAGGGAGAATACATTCAAAGAAGAAAATAAATAGTGTAACCTGACGAAGAGAATTATAATGTTTCCTGACAGAAAAGACAAGGACATAGATCCCAATGACAACTGAAGTCACATTGATGGAACAGTTAGTTATCCCCGATGACTAACTAAAGTATTGACCGAAATAATAGAGAGTTTAGAAATGAAAAAATTCTTAGTTTTCAAGAGCTATAAATAGACTTAACTGATACTTATCATTGTTTTAATTGACAAGATAAAGCCGAGGATAAGTAATAGATTTAAAGCTGCTTTGTCCAGTTGGCAAGAATATCTTTTTCAGATAAAGTTGGAGTTTTCTTTAAATCTAATTGACAAGAATTGTGGATCATGCCAAGAGTCAAGAAAACCAAGAAATGGTGAAACATGTCTATAAAGAAACAAACCCAATTCATTACGAATTGTGTGGGGTGAAGAGAAAATAGGGAAGATGCTAAAGAGATTCTAAAGGAGAAGAAAGTCTTCATTCAGACCTGATCAACAAGCTGAGGAAAGAGCTAGATTATGCAGACACCGATGAATAGTGAGACAACATCACAAAGAAGAATATTGTGGAGAACAGGTATTGAATTGATTATATTTTTTAGAAAGGTAATGCACTTACAATGCATCTAAAAATCTGCAATTCAAGTTATATGTGTGAATAGATCACTTTAATGTTTCAGTTTAACCATTGGAGCATCAAGTCTCTTAAATGAGTAGGACATAAAAGTCTTTTGTAATTGAGATACATCCAAAGAAGTATCAAAAATTTTGATCATAGAGAGTAGCATTGGATATGCCCAATACCTATTAATAGGCCAAGTGAGTGTTTGATCAAGGTTGGTAGCATTAGACGCCAGATACTAGGTGACAAACTATCTTTTAAATCCTCTAACAAGGTCACACCTTATATTGTATTTGTAAACTTTAACAAGGTTGGCTCTTAATCGAGCTGACTTCAGAAGAGTGAAAATTTGGGGTACCGGTCCAATTGGTTTTTCCCCTAACAAGGTTTGCATGTTAAAATTCTATGTGTTATGTGTTTATGTTTCATTACTTTACTATTTTACATTTCACATATGCAATTTTGGGTTGATCGGTATACTCTAGCTATTTACTATATTCTAGTAAATGAAAGGTTGCTTATTGGTAAACATACAGAAGAAGGTTTTACAAAGCAGTCTGACAACTAGTAAGTTGTTATAAGTATTTCAAGGCATTCATCTTGTAGGACTGATTATAATTGAAAGCTTAAAATTGGTAATAAGTTTTAAAGGTTGATTTAAGGATTAATTTTTGAGGCCACTGATTACCNCCCCCCCCCCCCCCCCCCTCCCCCCCTCTCAATTATTACTAACAATTAGATGGGTAAGAGATGAAATAAAATCTCAAAGATCTTGGATTTGAGGGGTTTTGATCCCTAGAAAATAAAAATATCAATTGTTTTTTTTGAAGAATTTAAAGAACCCTTCCTTTAAGTTTTAACTTATATTGTTGTTAGATTTTTCGTTTTAGGGTTTAGTGACTAATTGGTGGTATGAAAGGAAGTCACCATGTGGAAGGTAAATGTATTCTTTTCTAATAAAATTACAATAGGTGAAATATGGGATCAATAGGTGGAACAAGCAATGCTTTGGAAACTTGTGCTTGAATAAAACATAAGTCCAATATTAGCTTAGGTTCTATCCTTCACTTTATTCAAGATTATAGATTTAACTCGGAATTGTGTAAGGAGGATTATACGGTAGTGAAGGAACTAAAAGAATGAGAACATTATGAAGATAATTTTGGAAGCAAAATTCTAGAATTAATTTTTTATAGGAAGGAGATATGAATATTTCCTTATTTCATAACTTTTTTAAGGAAAGAAGACATGGAACTCTCATTACATGTCTTGTGTCTTCAACAAGTTCTTATCTTTCCTTACTTAGAAAATCTCACAAGAAGATTATCATGGTATTTCCTTGCTTTATTACTAAAGATTCCCTTTCTACTAGTGAGTATAAAGCCTCTACTTTGGATTGCATTTCCCCTCTATTTTATAATGAAATGAATGACGATCTTATTTGTCCATCCTCATTAAAATAAGTTTAGGATGTTGTATTTCACATAAAAAGTAAAGCTCCATGACCTAATGGGTTTCGAGTAGAATTTTTTTAGGGGTTTTGGGAAATAATCAAATTGGACTTTTTAGAAGTGGTTCAAGAGTCACATAGAAATAAGTGGATGTTGAAAGCTATAAATGCCACTTATTTCTCTTTTTGATATAGATGATAGAATAGATGGAATTAGACCCATTTTTGTATGTAATATGGTTTTTAAGATTATCACTAAATTTTTTGTTGAAAGACTCAAGGTGTGACTCAAATATTTTATTTCTATTATGTAGGGTGGAATTTTTTCTAATAGATATATTCCTTACAGGATAGATATTTTTGTGAAGGTCATTCATCATATGGAAACTTTTGAGGAGTAATCCATGTTCATCAAACCTGACATGGAAAAACATTATGACAGAGTTAAAAGGATATTTTAATAGAAAGTGATCACTTTTGTTTTTATTAGTGATTGGGTTAATTGGGTCATGAGTTGTATCTCCTCTACTCCCTTTTGTTTGGCAAGGAGATCCGCTTTATCTATTTTGTTAATAATCATGATTAAGGGACTTCGTAGATTTATTAACTTTAGAGTTAGACAAGGCCTCATTCATGGTTATAGCTGGTGCAATAGTTTTCCTCCTTATTACCCCTTCAATTTGTTAATAATACTACTTTTTTGGGCATGGCCTAGAATAAGTATTAATTCAGGATCTTGAGACATGTATTTGGCTACCTTTGGGTATAAAATTAATGAGGATAACTATTCTCTTTTTATTTAGTAATCCTTGGCTTATTCAAAATATAAGTTCTCAGCTTGTAAGATTTGAAATTAGGTTTTCTCTTTTGGTTTATCTTGGGATTGTACTTGGTGTGGAATCTCAAGACAAAGTATTTTGGAAAAAAGATTAGATAGGTTTCACAAGCCACTAGAATTAGAGGTGGATTTCTCACTATAGGAAGTTTGTATTTGTTGAATTTGATAGTGTAGGCTCTTCATATCTACAAATTATTTGTGTAGGTTGATTGGTCTAGAATTGTGAAAGATTCTGATTCTCTCTCTCATCAATTTCTCTCATCTAGTAATTTTCTATCTTTAAAATGGATCCTAGAGTTAGATGGAATTTAGTTTATAAGTTGAAGCAAGAAGGTGCTCTTGGGAAACAACCTATAGGTTTTATTTTCCAAGTCCTATTTAAAAAATGATATTATAGATGGTGTATTTGTCAAGATTAGGATTATGCTAGAATCCTTGCTTAGAAGTGCTCAAGAGAATTAATAATCTAGATGTGCCTTGGTGTAGTTTGGTAGAAAAGGATACAAATATTTGGGACAGTCTCAAAAGAGGGGAGAAGATCATCATTGTGGGTCTATTTTGGATTGTAATAAGATATTTGATGCTCTTTTTTTGGCATAGTTCTTTGGATGGTCACCCCCAATTATTTCTTATTTTTTTAAGCTTCAAATCCTATGAATTTTTAGTCAAAGATGGTTGGAATAGAGTGGATTATTTTAAGCCTCATATGCTCAAGGATAAATTGTAGGTAACTTGCTAGAAGGATCCTCATGACCTTCTATTGGCCAGTAATAAATAAATTCTTCAATAACTAGCTATGATTTTAGTTGGTAGACTCTAGTGTCATTCACGGAAGGGTTTATATATTGGGGCCCATACCCAAATGTTGTCTCAGGATGTCTAAAGCTTGATAGTAAGTTTGATCGGAAGGATAGTCTTGCTTGATGGAAGAATCATTGAAATAATATAGTTTGGTCATAATGCAACTTTTTTCTATAGTTTGTTGTCTAGAGTAAGTGCCTCAACTAGGATATTTTTTATAAGAGAGGATTTTAGGGCTTTTCTATTTGTTTCCTTTATAAAATTAGTAAACAATGTAGTTCTCATATCTAATTTTAGTGCCATTATTGTAGGGAGATTTGGCACATGTAGTGTGGAATTGGAAATCATGCATGTATGCATGCCACCTTTTTATTAGATTTTTTGGAAATTTTGAGTTTTCATATAGCTAAGACATCTTTTCTATAGGATTTTGGGTTATTGGTATAAACTTAAACATGTAAAATGTATGATTTGGTTAGACCCAAAATATTTTTCTAAGATTAATAAATGGTAGGTGTTCTTGTGTTGAGAAATATTGTTAGCAAGCCACGAAAGACTATTTTAGTGAAATTTGAACTCTCTATACTTGTGGACTGTACTGATATAGTTGTGGTTAAGAATTTGAATATTTTTAGTAATCATGTCGGTTACTCAATCAGGAGACAATCAATGAAAGATAAATAGAAAATCTATAGAGAGATGAGATGGATCCCTCCTTGTGAGAAATTATTTAAATTTAACATAGATTGTTCTTTTGGAGGGAATCTTAGACATGTAGTAATTAGAGGTATTGGTAGAGGTAGTGATAGGGGTGTTTTTTTCTCTACTTATACGAGAGAACATTCTAATAATCTTATGGAGGTTCTAGTTATTCTTCATATAATAAAAATAGGATGTTTTCTTTGTTATAAGAGAAGTATTTTGTGAATTTAATTTTTAGATTGTGATTAGTATACTAAATGAAAATTTGGATGGGGCCAATTGGTATTTAAAATTGGTGGTTAAGTAGATATAGAATCTATGTTATTCTTTATATCATATTTATTTTTTGTCACATTCATTGAGAATGTAATAGAGTAATTTATTGTTTGGTGGAATGGGTGTTTGATAAGCTGTAAAGGTGGGATGTAGATGATAAGGGACATCTTTTCTTAGTGTACTTCAAGACACAGGAAAAATTAATTATAGAGAATATAATTGTATGGTTTATTTCCATGTAGGGTTTCTTTTGGATTCTCTTCATGCTATTTGTAGGGTGTTCTTAGTTAATCTTGAGGCATTTTTCTTTGTTCTATGTTATGTGTACTCCTCTTTGTGACCTAACTAAAAATTTACACCTTATTTCTTTTATGGAAACAAAAATTTGATAGACCTATTCCCATCTAGCTAGAAACAACCTTGTTCTGTCTTCTACTTTTTCATATAGATTCATCTTATTTGTTTAATTTCAACCACATGAACTTGGTGAAAATTCTAAATCAGGAAACATAATAGGTGGGAATACTTTGGAGAGAATATTTTTTTGTCCACATAAAGTGAGCATATATAAGAGTACAAAACAATTTTTTGAAGAGACATTAAAGATTAAATTTATGATACGATATAAGAATTTAAGAAAATAATAAAATAAAAGATCATTATTTTATATACTTGGCCAAGAAAATAAATAAAAAAGGTCATGCTAATTAGCTTGATTTTTTAGGTTCCCTTTTGCATCTTCATTGGGTGAGAAAAACACAAATATGTAAACCTCTATCCATCTATCGCACTCAAGTGGCCGAAAAAAATTCCTTGGGAAAAACCTATACATGAGCTTATATTTTCTCTTGAAAGGTGGCTAGCATAATCAAAATGTAACATCAAAGAGGCTTTAATGAATCTCATAATACACCATGAGTCTATCCTAATCATAGAAGGGTTCCATAAAAGATAAATATTATATGGTATCTACATATGGAAGGATGAATAACTCCCATCAAATTCCAAAGCATCCCTATAAAAAATAAATGTCATTATAACAAACAGCAAATAAGATAGTATCAATGTATTGGAAAACTAGGTAGAGAATTCATTCTATCCTATACTAAATCTAGGGTCCATCATTACACCCAAGTTTTATACGGGTTCAAGGGAGAAACACTAAGTAGTGAACCTACCAATATAGTGGATTCCAACTAAAATAACCGATAGGCCATTTATGAAGAGTCTATGTAACAACTCTATTTATTAAGTATTTCCACTCTAAAAATTGTTCATTTAAAATAATTTTATGTAGAAGATTCAAACTAAATTAGAATTTTAAATTATTTATTATTTTATAAAACATCTTTGAGTTACTTGTGTTGATATAAATGATTTGAATTAAGTAAACGCTTGAATGCATTTACTATGAGAAATCATGGAAATAAAGAGGGAGAACAAATGTAGAGTTTAAAGAAGAAAATAAAACTGTTGTTTAATTAAAAACTACATTTTTACTATAAATTGGAGTGGTCAGAGTGAACTTAGGAAGATAATTTAATAAAAATGGTGAGAATGTTAAAAATGGTCTCTTATGTGGAGACTAAAAACAAGAAGTGAAATAAAATGTGGCTAATTTTTATTATTTTTCATATGATGCATGAAGATGAGGAGGGGTGATGTATTCCTAAAAAAAGATGCCTAATAAATGTTAGCACAAGTTGTTGTTATCTAACCTTAATTATGGTATGAGTGTATATTATTTATTGTGATTACAGTTGCATGTTGGTTAAGGTATTTTGTATTAAAGATAATAAAGGATATTATTAATTTAATTCACTTTGCCTCTTCTAATTCCATTAAAAAAATTATCAATTATTTATGCTCATGTGTTGGTACTCTTTGTACAATTATTACATTTTTCAAATTATGAATACAAGATTTATTTTTATTCATAGATTTATTTTTCTCCATTTTTTATAATTTTCATTTTTTCTTCTCTTTCCCACCAAGATCCATACTCTATTTTTTTAGATCAACTATCATTTTTACATTTTATTAGACCACATAGGAGCTAGGAAGAAGATACATAAACTTTATTTTGCAAGTTTTGAAGATTATTTCTATTATAATGAATATAATTTCTAGCCTTTTCAATTCTCATCCCATATCAATATTTTGAATAGAAACCGTGGAATTTTCTATAGCTCAAATGTATGGGCCTATATTAGATATTCATGGAATTAAAGGTTGAACAAAGTCCCATCGTGGACAAATCTAAATATTTCAATAGTATGGATGATGATTTTGGTCTCCTATAGTTATATGTATCTCTATATTTATTGTTTCATATTGAAGCTTACACAAAACCAAATGAGGTCTGAGGCGGAAGGTTACAACACAACGGTAAGTTGGGCTCTTAATTCGGAAGTCTTGAGTTTAAATCTAGTCAACTTAATAATAATAATAATAACAACAACAACAACAACAACAACAACAACAACAACAACAACAACAACAACAACAACAACAACAACAACAATAATAACAATAACAATAACATGATTAATCATAGGACTGTAATAATAGGATTAATCATGATTTTTATAATGATTTATCTCATAAAGCTTCAAAGACTGTAGCCTATACGCCCCCACATAGGCGAATTAACCATCAGAAATAAGGTAAGAATAATCTTGTTCAGCATTATGAAACTATCATTATAGATAATGATGTCATTTTGCAGCAACAGAAACACTTAGCAGAAAAAGGTTTGATCTATATTTGGAAAGGCACGGGAGTATCTGTTAATGATTTGATGAAAGAAATATCATTAAAACTACCGAGGGAGGTAAGTATATCACACCTCATGGATCATTTAATTTTTATAGACTGAAAAAAAAATAAAAAAATTTGAAGGATAGCATTTTGGATAGAAAGGATATTAAATTTAGGAACATCTCTTTTTCTTTGTTTGATTGGCTTCCATTGTTCAATCCAATGGATTTAAAGGATTTTAGAGTAGAAAAGGCAGTCTCTCTAAAAAACCTACCTTTAGAATTATCCAGTAAGGAAATCATCAGTACCATAGGCAATAAAATTGGAAAGTTCATCAGGATTGTTGAGTCAGCACTTAATCAAGCTGACAAAACAATCATTGTGGAAATGGATTTTCATCAAAAATGCATTCCCCCCATTCAATTATATTTTAACTCTAACTCTGTCATAGTTAGTCCTATAATATTAGAGAACTTTATCGAAGTAAATGTTAATTCCTAGAAATCATTCAAAAACATAAACCTTTTAACTCAACTCAATAAATAAATGGAGATAAAGTTATGCAAGGATAAAGGGGGATTTTCAATTAGTCCTATAAGGATTCAAGGATTAGATAGGCCCTCTCCCTCACCACTGTTTGACACATGTCTGAACAACCTGATATCCACTCAACCCTAGAGTAATGAGGAGACAGTAGTTGAAAGTATCCCCGATCCCCCTCTGCCACCTAGCAATACAATAAGCTTACCACAAAATGATGTATATCCAACAAATGCTCAAAAAGATAATACAATAATAAAGAAAACAATTAATAAACCTACGGACAATCTAACAATTCCTCTAGCAATTGAGGAATCATCTCCAATAATTAATAATACAACAAACCTAATTATTCATAAATTCAATGAAAAGAATACTAAGGAAATTGAATCAGAACAGACTGAGCGAGGAAAAAATAATAAAATCTATTCACAAAATGCACGTAACAGGACTGAGCTTCAAACAAATCAGACTCTGGAACCTGAATGTGCTAATATAGTATAACTAGTAGATCAAGTAAACAAAACTGAAGAGGAAGTAAATCAAATCATTAATTATTTAGGAGAATCATTAACGGATGAATCAATGGACATGTTTTTGGAGGAGATTTGTGATTTTGAAGAATTAAAAATCTAAAAAGAAACCTTAATTAAGCAAATTCAGGAATGTATTCTAGAAGAAAATAAGGATGAGGACAATAGTTTGACTCAGCCTTCCCCTCTATCATCCTCAGAAAATGAAGTCTCAGAAAATGCCCTTCCGGGCATTCCAGAAAAACATCCAGAACAATCAGATATAAAAATCAGAAAAGAAGATATAGATATGCGTAATATAAATCAAAATGAAAATATAAATAATGAACCAAACATCGATAAGGGGGTGGAAACAAGCTGTTTCAATCCCTCTAGAGTTAGAATATTTGAATTTGGACCTATCAGGGAAAGCTGAAGATATAATAGAATTTTTTGGAAAAGAGATTGTAGATAGAGGTGAACCCTATGCACATACAAAAGATGAGCAAAAAAGCCTAGATAATCAGGCCATTTTGATAATAGGGCCTATGGGAGAATCAACATTGGTTAAGGATGCAATTGAAGGCCTATTCGGAATAACTAATGAAAATAGAGAATTGGGTATAGCCTTGAACAGAGGTAGCCTAAGTACACCTAATATTAATAAACTTAAAAATAAAAGAGGTAGGAAATCAGCCGTAGAACTAAGATCATTAGATGGCAATGCTGGCAATGAAAAAAAGATAGCTGATATTCTGAACACAGGGAAGGGGAAGCTCCTTCCCAAAGAACAATGAAAGTGACTACTTGGAATGTTAGGGGACTAAATGCCCATAAAAAATAGAGATTGATAAAGAGATACCTTAAAACCTTGGAATCCAAAATTATTTTATTACAAGAAACCAAACTTAATACAGTAGAAAGCGCTAAAGTTAGTAAGAAATTAGGCATATGGAAATCAAAATTTGTACCTTCTATAGGTCTCTCCAGAGGGTTAGCAACATTGTGGGACCCCCATAAAATTTTAGCTATACCTACTTTTAATAATAGTAATTGGATGACCTTAGATATCCAAAGTTTTAAATCTAATCTGAAGTTCTACCTAATCAATGTTTACGGACCCATTCTTAATGAAGAAAAAAAGAGAGTGTGGCAGGAGATCCACCTCTTTCTAAGTAATAATTTAGGAATTCCTTTCTTTATTGGAGGAGATTTTAATGTAATCCTAAGTCCGGAGGAAAAGTCTGGAGGTTCAAGATACATATCTCAAGATCATAAGGATTTCAGCAAATGGGCTATAGATAACCACTAAATTAGTATTAACACAAACAATGGCATATATACATGGAATAATAGAAGAGCTGGTTTCAGTCACATTGCAGAAAAGCTGGATAGGTTTTTTATTAGGACTAATTCTGACAATTTTAATCAGCTGTATACAACAGAAATTCTCCCTGAGGCAGGATCGGATCATTTCCCAATACGACTCTCTATTACAGAGATTCAAAACCATCCAGGAATCCATTCAAATTCAAATTCATGTGGTTTCAAAACCCATAATTCATTAATCTCTTAGAGGAACGGTGGAACCAAATATCAGTAAAAGGATCCAAAATGTATTGTTTAACGAAAAAACTAAAAATTATCAAGAATAAGGCATTAGAATGGAATAAAAATAAGTTCAATAATATCTTTGAAGAAAAATTTCAGCTAGAACAAGAGATAGCAGACCTTAACAATATAGTAATATCATAGGGTATGAATGAACATAGTTATCACAAAGAAAAGGAATTAATGAATAGATACAATGATGTCCTCCTTAAAGAAGAGATTTTTTGGAAACAGAAGTCGAGGGAAACTTGGCTCAAGGAAGGAGACAAAAACACTAAATTCTTCCATAATATCACAAATTTTAAAAGAAGTATCAACAAAATTTCTAAACTAAAGACAAATGAGGACCATATCACAGATAACCCTGAGCAGATCTCGGTTGCACTTACGCAATTCTATGAAACCATTCTTAATAAAACAGAAGCGACTGACTTGGAAGCTCAAAAAAAAATGCTTAAAGCTATACCAAAGTTAGTCTCAGAAGCAGACAATAAGATGCTTAATAATAAATTATCCCTAGATGAAGTGAAATCAGCAGTGTTCCAACTCCATCCAGATAAAGCCCCAGGCCCAGATGGGTTCCAAGCCGGCTTTTTTCAGAAATGTTGGCATTTCATTGCTGAGGAGGTGTGGCAAGCAGTAGAAGCAACCAGAAACTTGGGATCCTTGTTAAATGAAATAAACAATACCTTTTTCACTTTAATCCCAAAGAAAAATGAAAGTATGGAGCCAGGGGACTTCATACCTATTTCCCTATGCAATACTGTATACAAGATTCTCTCTAAATGTTTAGAGAATAGACTTAAAACACTTCTTCCCAATATTATATCAGAAGAAAAGATAGGTTTTATAGCTAACAGATCGATATTGGATGGAATTATTATTGCCTACGAAGTAGTTCATACAGCTCAAATCACTAAGGACCCAAGTATGCTCATTAAAGTAGACATACAAAAAGCATATGATAAAGTAGATTGGAGATTTCTCTGTAAGTGCATGGAAGCTTTCAGATTTTCAAAACAATGGATTAATCTCATATTTAATTGTATTTCAACCCCTAAAATTTTAGTACTAATTAATTGGACTCTAGAGGGGTTTTTTGGTATTTCTAGAGGAATTAGACAGGGAGATCCGATATCCCCCTTTCTTTATGTCATTATGGCAGAAGCGTTAGGAAGAACCATAACCAAGAAACAAATGGAAGGTAAAATCGTGGGGTTAAAGGCATCAGAAAATGTTCCAAATATAACACACCAACAGTTCATGGATGATACGATCTTACCTAGGTATGTGAACAAAAAAGAAGCTAGAACTTTTAAAAATATTTTAAACCTATATATGAAAGCCTCTGGTCAATGCGTCAACCCTACCAAATCATAAATATTCTTTATTAACACCTATTCAAAAGTAGAATTAGAGATATGTAACACGATGGGTTACAAGAGAGGTAAATTCCCATGTAAATACCTTCGTATTGACTTGGATAAAGGATTCTTATCCTCCAAACTATGGCAATGAGTTATTACCAAAGTACAAAATAAAAAGAGCTCTTGGAAAGGTAGATGGTTAACTAAAGCTCGTAGAATGACTATGATTAAATCGGTTCTTTCAGCCATACCCACATATCATATGTCCATTCTCCCCCTCCCCATCAATATTAAAAATAGTTTAGACAAAATGTTTAGAGACTTTTATTGGCAAGGCCCTTCAGAAGACAAAAAAATTTCCCTCATTAAATGGGATAATTTATGTAGACCAATTTCTAAGGGAGGACTGGGAAACAAACATCTCCTATGGAAAAATCAAGCTCTTGGAGCTAAACTTTTGTAGAGAATGTATAAGGAATCAAGTAGTAAATGGGAAACAATATTGTTAAATAAATATATTCTCAATGGGGAACCCATTAATATATTTAGGTTGTATTCTCATGTTAAAGGATCATGAATCTGGAACTTTATGAAAGAATGCAGGGGAATTATCAGTAACTATTTATCCTGGGATGTAGGTGCAGGAGATAAAGCTTTTTTCTAGGATGATTCATGGGCTGGTCTTCCTCCCCTAAGAAAACTAGGCTTCTCACTAGAATTCATGGAAGAATGTAAAAGAGTTAAAGGAATATATCTTAAGGATTACCTTTGTAAGGATAAAGTCTCCAAATAGAGTGAATTAGAGGAAATTGACCACATCTAGCATGAGAAACAAAACCTTATGGCAATTCTGGAAAATAGAGAAGTATCTCCTAAATCTAGATCAGACCTTTTAATTTGGGCAGGATCCAATAATGGTAACTATACGGTTAAGGAGGGCTATAATTCGATAATCAAAGAGAAGAAAATGGATAATATAGACATACCACTAAATCTTTGTTGGAACAAATCCTGCCTACCTAAAGCAGGCATGTTTTTATGGGAAGCTTTGCAAAATAGAATTCTTACTACAGATAGAATTGCCAAATTAGGTTTTGAAGGGCCTTCCAGGTGCCCCCTGTGTGAGAACCACTCGGAGGATGTAAATCATATTCTTCTTAATTGTCCATTCACGCAAAATTGCTGGAATTGGTTGCATCAATGTTTAGGTTGGAAGTCAGCTTCCCAACTGGATCTATTAAACAACCTTAAAGCTTGGCCATCCCTTTATAAAGACAGTTTATTTAAGGATATTTGGATTATCACCCCATCAATTGTAGTATGGGAAATTTGGAAAGAAAGAAATAGAAGGATCTTCACAGATCAGAAACTCCCCTGGTATTCAATCACAAACAAAATAGAAGCATTGATAGTAGAAATTATTAACAGAAAACTCAGAGAAAAGCTTAGTTATGAAGACTCTTTCAAGAACTAGGATAATAAAATTAGATTCAAGTGGCCTAAACTAGACATCCCACCCTTATATGGAAAAGGGGGCCCCAATGTAAAGGCGGATAGAGTCACCTGTCAATGGATTCCTCTGAAAGAGGGTTCGTATAAATTAAATTTTGATGGAGCATCTAGAGGTAATCCCGGGGATGCAGGTATTGGGGTATTCATTCACAATTGGAAATCAGAAGTGATAGCTAAATACTCTAGGCCTATTAACCCCACCACTAATAATATGGCAGAATGCTTAGCGGCATTAGAAGGTCTCAGGTTATGTAAGAGTCTTAACATTTCCAAGGTTATTATTGAAGGAGACTCGCAAGTAGTTGTCAATGCCATCCGAACCAAAAAAACTCCTAATTGGCTTCTTAACTCAAAGATAGAAGAGATCAATGAAATCATAGACAGTATATTTAAATACAAAATCAGACACACTTATAGAGAAGGTAATAAAGAGGAAGACATGCTAGAAAATTTAGGAGCTAATGGTATCGTAACAATGGTACAAAATGCCATAGTTACTAATTAAAATGATATTATATATTTATGAAAGGACACCAATGACAATCCACATTCATATCAAACTTTAAAAGGATAACCTACCCTTGACAGATCTTTCAATTACAATCTTTTAG
>MU228233.1:2300849-2326260 GCA_018584345.1 Thuja plicata
TATATATATATAAGATTCTCTCTCAAAGATTTACCTTTCCCTTCAATTGATTTCTCCGACCCTTAACATTCTAAGGTTTATATCCTGGAATATTAGGATATGTTTTAGGATGAGAACAACTTGCTCTCATTTCATAGTTATTATATCTTAGTATAATCCAACTAAGGTCGTAAAGGAAACATTCTGCTTAGGGAACAATCGATACAATGATTACAACACCTATAGAGAATATTACCTCTCAGACTAAGCTAGGCTTCTTAGAGGTAATTGCAGTATAGAGGTATTAGTCTTTGAGGGTAATCATTAACAGATATGATCATTTTAGCAATAGGAATGATGTTTCCTCCATATTACTAGCTTAGGATATGATTTTTTGTCCTTTATTAGGTGTTAGCTATCCTTGTTTCTTAGTTTGTGCCTTCTAGCCACTTCCTCGCATCAGCTCCCTATGCTGCCTTGCCCCTCTATTTTGAGCCTTGCTTTCTCCTCCCCTTGTGTAGCTGCTCCCTCATGATGTTTGCCTTAGATTCCTTATCCTCTCATCATTTTGGCTTTGTGTGATGCTATTGTCTTTTCCCCTCTAGATTTGTTCTCTCTTGTCTTCCCCTAAGTCTCTTGTGCTTCCTCTTCCCTTTTGTTTCCTTGTGTCTCACCTGCTGTGTTGTCTTCATCATTGAGGAATTTGGAAGCTTCTGGCTAGTGCTAGGTAGCTTCTAGACTTCTCTTCGAGGAGCCTTGCCTCCTTCTTTGATGTTTTTTGGTCCTGGGTCTTTTCTCTCCCATCCGTTAGTTTTAGTTCCTTCCCTTTAGTTTTTCTAGCTCTGCTCTTTTCCTGGTTTCTCTACTGTTTGGTCCTTTGTGTCTTAGCTTCGCTTGTTCCTGGGGTCGTGTACTTTTTTCAGCCTTAGTAGATTTTTCTCATCTCTTTTTGTTTCTCCTTTATCCCTGCTCTTCATTTTTGGCTTTCTTCTTCCCAGTAGCCTTAGATATGGAAACCAAGCTTTCCACATTCCACAAAGGAAGTACCAGGGCAATGGCCTTTCGGGGAAGCATAATGCCTGAAAGGTGGAATGAAATGTTGTTGCCAATGTCTAACTCAATTAGAAGAGCTTTGGAGAAGACATTGGCGGAGAAGACTTTCAATTATGACTATACTTACAGTACTAATGGTAATGTGATAGGAACTTTCATTGTCGTATCCTTTCTAGCAGGTAGGGAAAAGGAGGAAATCATCCAAGTAACAAAGCCGATTTTCAACAAGAAATATCTCTTGGGGTTAGAAAAAATGGTGTATTCCATTGATGATAAAATTACAAAACCTCATCCTGAGAACATTATGAAAACAACCCTATCCAAGTTGCATAAGATTCCTCCAGAACAGAGGATGCCTCTATTAGTCTTCAAGGATGAAGAATTATTTGAATCTACTTGGCTGAATATGGTTAGGAATGTGGAATTCCTGTACAATGAGATGCTCCAGGTTGAACTGAATACACTAGAGCATCTGGATTATTGGAGAAGCAAAGGTTTTGACATCCCTAGGTACTTAAATGACTATGAGGAAGAGAGGATTTGGATCATAGCTCCAGAAATCAAAAGATGTACCAGGCATGCCAAAGCTAAGCAAGAGGAAGGTGAGAGTATCATAGTTATGAGAAAAGATAACCATGAATGGTTATGCACCAAGGTCACCTGCAATTATAATGTATAATTTTCTATAGAATTATGGGAATTAGAGGTTAGAGTCTAGTGTGTACAAATGTCTGAACCGCTGTCTCAACAGAATTTTGAGAGTAGTGACTGATATCTAAATTTGGACAAGCTATGTATATACAGCTAGTATCACATAACTATGTTCTTAAAGTCTTCTTATCTAGTTAAATGTATATATAGACTTCCTAGATATGTAGCTTTACTTCACATAAACTAGATAATGGACAAAGGTTTATTTGTTTGGATAAGATGATATGTAAGAAGCTATACCAAGACATGTAAAGGATGAATGTGTACATAATATAAAGGCAATTTGAAGTAAATTGGTCTCATTTTTTTGATGGATAATGTTTCTAAGATAGATAGAGATCAGCAAAAGGGATTAGGATCCTCTGAATCAGAACTCATAGAAAAAAGGTAAGAATATATCTAAAATGCATCATTCTCTTTTTGGCAAGCAAGATATTTAAGATATAGCTTCAGATATATCATCATAAATTCATTGTATCAGTTTACATAATTTTGGTGGTAATAGCTAGAACTATTATAAACCAAATATTATCACTCATCCTTAAACTAATGGTTAATATTCACACTTACAGATGTATATACATATATACATATAACAATTTATATATATGTATATACATTATGCAATGTGTAGAATGGTATGATCAATTAGCATTTAGCATAGAAAATATCACTTTGATGAATTATGTTCGACAACATATCCTTTAACAAGTTTTTAAGAATCCTTTTCCAATCCTTCAGAAGATACACAAAAAAAGATGTTGTATCCATGGAGTACTATGTGTGATCTATACAGATAAATGTACAATTGAATTGTATGGATTTTCATATTCAAATCAAGTAAACTTATCAAATATCAGAGAACACAAATTGGTAACACGACAGTTTTTTACAAAGGTCATATAATTGGATGGCTAAAACAAGTACAAATTTTCATAGAAGCAAGCTGACAATGTCTCCCATTAGTCGAAAACTAAGTTGCATCGATCAGTTTGAATGATTTTTTCCTTTTCAGTAGGTTACTTTAGAAAATAAACAAGATCAGAATGTTACTTTGACTACAGATCTAGAAAATATATATATTTATATACTTATTTATATACAGGAAGACTATCTAAAGGATCAAAGAACAGAGTATGATAAGTAGCAATTTTTGTTCCTAGTTGGATTCATTCATATTCTCTCTTTTACAGTATATATATATATATATATATATATATATATATATATATATATATATATATATAAGTACATATATACATATATGTATATATATATATGGATTGTAATCCTTCTTCAGGCTTAAACTCTTTTCAACTCCAAGTATGCTTTTAGAAATTCTATTAAAGGGAACTATTCAGGATATATCAGATTTTATACATCTCTTTAAGGAAGTCCTATTCCCGTGTTATTTAGGCAGAATTTGGAATACATTTATGGTTTCTATTGTTAAATTTAGTTCAGGTAGAGATTAAAAGGTGAATTGGTACCAAACAAGGTAACATGGACTAAGGATAGAGTAATGTTGTATCATTAGATTTTTCATCCATGTCTAGTAATGCATTTCCTTTCTTCTGGTTAAGGTAAGATGTTTGGATAAATATTATTTTTTACGCTTGGTCTAGAGCTTTAACTTACGGAATACCTTTCTAAATTTTAGGTGTTATAATCATGTTTTAATGATAGAGGAAGGATAACATCTAGAGGTAGAAGTTTCCTTTGGTTGATATTTCAGGTACATCCCCCCCATATGAAGAAAAAGATGCAGAAGACACACATTAAATTTTGAAGAAAGCAAAGAACGCAACCTTTCTGATTCAATATTGAAGAACCTAGAACGGTATTATCCAAATGATCAATGTGATCAATTTAATTGAATTGAACCTTTAATCTGTGATCTTAGAAACAACATTGTAATAATTATACCATTAAATCATGAGATTCTTGAGCAGTGGGAATGCCCACTGATAGATTGTATTATGTAACCAATCCTCGATAGATATCGAGCCGTGGGAATTCCCACGGGTTCTATGTATTTCTAAAAAATCTTGACAAATGTTGAGTCGTGGGTATGCCCATGTATTTTGTAAAAGGACAGGACCTATGGTCCCAGGCAAGGCTGGAGGTTTTCTCAACCTGACTCTTTCCTACCAGCGCCTGCAGCGAGCGGAGTCACATTGTAAAGTTAATATTTATATTAATAAAATCATACAGGGCTTCGGCCTTTTACCGATCAAAAAAAAAATTAATAATAATAATAATAATAATAATAATAATAATAATAATAATAATAATAATAATAATAATAATAATAATAATAATAATAATAATAGTGATTTAGTGTTCAAATACTTGGAAATGATCCCAACTCATTAGATCTGAGTAGTTTTGGAATCATTCAATATTTATTCATAAAGCTCAAGGCTTTATTACATTAGTTGAAAGGATGTAGAATTTGTAAATCAAAGAAATAAAAATAAAAATTAATTCTTGTTATTGTATCAATATTGGGTCCAAAGTTTGTTTTATTTATCACTAGGTTTGAAAGTGTTTGGCAAGACAAGAGGACAGACCTAGAAGATTCTCAGTTTTGATGCCTTTATTAAGTCTTGGATACATAAATAGGATAAGCCTATTAAGATGGGTAAATTGAAATATTATAAATCTCATGCAACTACTATGTGTGCAAGTGGGAAGAATGATTATAACTCACACAAGAAACCTAGGGAAACATGTAATTGCATGATTTTTTGACTGATTCTATCGTCTAAGAGGCAATCATTAAAGAAGGATAATAAAAACTGTACATATTGTATTAAGACAAGACATGATGAGTATCAACGTTATATAAATAAAAATTGATGAGATGACATATATTATTTAGAAGTAAAACATTTAGTCATCTTTATCAAGTACATCTTCCTAAATTCTACTAGAAAACATGGATATTGTTGGAAATCTTCTATTGAATGTAGTGAAGAAAAGATACAATGTCATTATCTCTCTGCATTGAAATATTGTTAGTCCTTGAGATGAATTATAAATATAGGAGCTTCACATCAGATGGAATCAATAGCGGGTATGTTCTGTTCTTTTAAGAATCATTATTTCCATATATCTTGATGGTAATAATATTTAAATGAGTGTTACTAGGAGTGTTTCTATTGGGTTTTTGTATGGTACATTTCATTATGTTCTTTGTTTCCCTTCACTATCTTCTAACCTCATTTTTCTTGAATAGATTACACATAGAGGGATAGGACATTGTTGAGTTCACCACTAATTAAGTTTTTATCAAATGTTTTTATATTAGATATCTTATTGTAATTGGTAGTGTTGATCATGGATCACATTTTTATGAATTCTCTCATTTAACATCCATTGAGAATATAGTTCTATTGGTAAGCATATCCTGAATTAAGATCCTCCAGGTCTATACACCCACAATTGTTATATTAGAAATATCAAATGAGACAAAAACATCCAAAACAAGAAGATATGTACATCTACCAATAATTTTGAAGGAGGAATCAATCCTAGACTACTTACTAATCACTATCAAAAGATCTAGTTAAAAAATGCAATCAATGAATAACCAAGTTTTCATTACATAATGATAAACCACATGATACAAATCTAATAACTAACTATATAGGTACCATAAACATCACTCATCCTCTCATCTAGAAAAAATCATATACCAATGCACTAACGGCCATAGATAAGGCCAACTAGTTTTTCTTCATCAACACTCAATCATACCTAGTGGATATAAATAATCCATATCTGATCTATTATACTACAACTAAATAGTTATCAATTGACACAAATACATAACTGGTAGGTCAACCACTAAAACATGCAAGAACATCATTACATTAGTAAATTTCAAACTGAGATATCAGAGAGAGTAACCCATTAGAACACATGAATGAAACACCAAATGAACATGTAATCCAATTTTCCAAGAATGTCTATAGTCATGCACCATATTTAGGGAGACAAATAAGAATCAAGAAGATACGTACAAACCTCCTAACATCAACCCAAATCATCACCAATAGGAACAAATATCGTTATATTATGTCTATGCAAAAAAATATACCTATATAACCATGACACCATAATCAGTAAAAACATTGTACCAACACTAAAGTCCTTACACTCAAGTAAAAGTGTGTACCTTTCATCATCAAATCCCAGCCTATTAAAACATGTGTAAATAAATACCAAAAAGAATCATATATGATAATCAACAATATCATAAAAAATATCTCATGAATAACATGCACTCACTCAAAGTTTTTCCTCTCACTTCGTTTCGATGCACTTAGAGTCACAACCCAAATCTTAGGCTTCAACGGGTGAAAAACAAGTACATATCTCTCCATAGTAATAAAATTTATAAAATATGAAAGCACTATAAAGGAGTCAACTAAACATTCTATCTAATACCTATTTAATATAAAAAAAAATACAACTTTGTATGGGAAAGGTGGAAATAAAAATATAAAATGGATATACTTAATTTTAGGCCCTAAAAATATGTAAAACCCATAAAAATTATGGAACCAATACTATACCATCCTTTAATAGTTGGAACCATCTTTCCAATTAGTATAAAAGTCTAAAATATACCTCTCTAGGTGAAATTTATGCCCTATTGAAATAGAATGGTGTAGGAGCACCTAGGTAGGCCTAAATGGTAACCTAGGGCTTCTAGTTTGTTTTTGGATTGTAGTTGTTCTAGCCACACCAGAGATGGGTCCTAGGATGTTTTGAGTTAGATTAGGAGTTCTTATTAGGTCCTTAGTGACTTTTTGTGCAAGTAATGTCCAAAGTTGTTCATTTGTATACATTTTGCCAATGTTGTGGAAAAAGTGGTAATTATGCATTTAGGGGTTAAATTCAACAAGGAAGTGTTTAGGAGACTTATTTGAGGTTTACTTAGCCTAGATATGAAATTGGTTAAGTTCTTGAGTTTATTCACCAAGTTATAAGAAAGAATCACAAAAGTTGTAAAAGTTGTCAACATTGTCATTGACAACATTTCTTGCAATGATGTTTTTTTGAGCATTTGGGGTTCTAACTATCTGAAACCATAAAGATAGGGTCATGGTAAAATGTATAAGGCCTCCCTCAACCTTTTTAGGAGTTTGGTAAATTTTTTAATTTATCTGTACGAACTGTATTACTGAGAAACCAGTTACAGTTAGGCAATTTATTTGCATTTTTGTGTTTACTTGGATTGAACTCTGCATTTTCTTTGGTACATGAGTTAGAGGGTGTAAATTATTGGTTTTGTATGTGATTGGTTTTTTTTTTTATGCATATTTCCTTGTTTATGTAAAAAAATTATATTCTGCACTGGCAGTGTTCTAAACCAAGCAATTTCTCAAAATGGGGTCATAAGTTCTCTTTCCACCGTCGAATCTCTATGGGATTTTGGAATTAGAAATATGACTCCTTGTACATATCTTATAGTGGGGGAGGGGCTGTGGAAAGTAGGAAAGCTATTTTTACATTGATTCCCTAGGCGAGCCAGAGTTTCTTCGCTACGGATCACAAAGAGTTGTAGAGGTGCAGGGATTGAAAGCATTGATTTCTTCAATCAGAGCTTATGGAGAGGCGGGCATATGTGTGAAGAAGTCCCAAATTCAATGGGAAGCTTTGGTGAAGGATTCTTGATGGTGAAAAAAAAGATTATGATGGCCATGCTCTTTTTGTTTTGAAGCCCTTAAATTTAGGCTTGTTTGTAGGAACCCACTATATGGATCTTGGGAGGACAAGAACTAGAACATATTTTAGGTCTCTGTAAATGTTTTCAAAATAAAATTTTAGTTTTCCATCTTTTTAAGAGTTATTTCAAGTTATTTGGGAAAAAGTGCCTAATTAGGCCTAATTTCTTGTAGCCCTATTTTGGGTGAATTCGCTATGTTTCTTGGAACTCGTTTAGGGTTCTATTGCAAAGTGTGTTTGTAGGCATTGGATTGGATCCAATTAACATTATAGAAGCCTACCTCTCCATGTGGGATTGATCTTGATCATGTTGGATAAGCTAGTGAAACGACAAGGATCTTGTGTAGATAATCCTTGGGAGATTAGGGTTAGGAAAGAACCCTAATAGGTAAAAGAAGTGGCCAATAGGATACCCTAGAGGGACATAGGGTGTAGAGAAAGAATTTTAGTTACATCAGATTGGTATCAGAGAAAGTTAAAGACTTGGGAAAACAGTGTTTGTCTGTAGCTACTAGTTAATCAGTGGGAGAATCAAGCATGGTGATTAATGTAGAGCTAGCTAAAGAGGTGGATGAGAAAAAGGAGATGAACAAACTCCTTGAATAATCCTTAGAAGGAATGAAGATAAGGATAGAAGTAGTTGCTAATGCAACTAGGAAAAAAAAAGTTGAAAGTAGTGATAGGGGTAAAAAGATTGCTAAGGAAGATATTATCCTTGAACTAGACCCTATCTTGAATAGATAACCCTTCTTAAAACCATAAAATCCCTAGGAGGGAAGGCATTGGAGGGAATACCACTGTTTAGTGGGAAGATGGACATATAAGTAGTGATGGATTGGATTGAAGGAATTGAGAACTATTTTGAATGTGAAGGTGTGACAGAGCCACAGAAGCTCAAGGTGGCCAAGTCAAGACTCAGAGGGTCAAAACGAACATGGTTGAAGTATCTTCAAGATAAGATTATTAGAATGGGAAATAAGCCTATAGCCAATTGAAATGCCATGGTGACCAAGTTAAAAGAAAACAATCTACCAGAGGACTATGAGATTCAACTCCATAGGAAAAGGAAAAATCTGAAACAAAAAGACATGGATGTGGCCTCTTATATAGAGGAGTTTCAGATATTGTGTCTTAGGTCCAAGCAACAAGAAGAAGAAATAATAAATGTAGCACGGTACTTGGGTGGATTGAAATGAAACATCCAAGAAGAGATTAGTCTATGGACACCAACCATAGTTCAGAGGTGTCATAAACTATCTCTAAAGGTGAGGAAAAGAATAGAAAGAAAGGTGAATCTAACTTCAAAAACAAAGGTAGAGGAAGAGACCAATGGGGTCAAATAGGAGGTTATCAAGGTAGAGGCAGTGAGAAAAGAAACCAAGCTGAAACCGAATTTACTAAGCATAGCAAGGAAACTACTCCAAGAGGGGGTTATACCAAAGGTAGGGGTAATAAAGGAGGCCCTAGAAGAGGAAGAGGGTTAGGTAGAAGTAACTTATACTTTGCAAGTATGAAGTGTTACAACTCTAGTTAGTTGGGCCACCTGGCATATAGATGCCCTAAGAAACCTATGACATCAAACCATGAAAAAAGAGTGGCCTATTCTCATGAGGACACTTCAAGTGTCAAAGCACCTGAAATTGATCATCTAGACTCAGAGATGAGTGAAAATATAATTTTTAGGAGGCTATTTATAAGGCAACCAATCAAAGATGAACCCAAACATACGAGGGATGTTTTTAGGATAAGATGCAAGATCCTTGGCAACGGTTGTAAGGTGGTTGTGGATTTTGGTTCCATAAATAACATCATATCAGAGAAGGTAGTGGATAAACTCAAGCTAACCAAAGTACCCCATGTAAATTCATACAAGGTGACCTGGCTAAATAAAGGACAAAGTGTATTGGTGAATGAACAAAGATGGGTTGAGTTTTCTATAGAAAGCTATAAGGACAAGTTTATTTGTGACATATTACCAATGGATGCTTCCCATTTTCTTTGTTAGGAAGACCTTGGAAATATGACAATGGAGCAGTGTATGATGGGAAAGAGAATTCCATAACATTCAAGAAAGGAGGCTGAACTTTCAAGATTTAGTCTCTGTTGGAAGAGGATGAGCCACAACCCAAGACTCCTAGTATTTTTTTATGTAGTGGAAAGGAGTTTGTAAAAGACCTTAAGGATGAAGATAATGAAGGATATGCTATAATTCTAAAGCCCAAGGAAGAAGAGAAGCATTTCAGGAATGCTTACCATCATAGATTCAAGAATTTCTTAGGAAGTACAAAGATATAGTAAGCGATGGAACTCCTGCAACCTTACCTCCTAGAAGAGTGATAAGACACCAGATATAATTTGTCCCTAGTGCATCTTTTCCTAATAAGGAAGCTTATAATCATACCCCTGATCAGAGTTTTGAAGTGGCAAGGCAAGTGCCAGAACTCTTTGATCAAGGCTTGATTAAGAAGAGTATAAGCCTATGTGCAGTCCTAGTTGTGTTGGCATCCAAGAAGGGAGGAAAATGGAGACTTTTTGTAGACTCAAGGGCCATAAATAAAATTACAATAAGGTATAGGTTTCCCATACCTAGGATTGAGGATCTTATGGATTGTCTTAGAGGGGCAATGTACTTCACAACACTTGAGTTGAAAAGTGCCTATCACCAAATCAGGGTGAAGGAGGGAGATGAATGGAAAATGACATTCATGACCACATATGAGTTGTATGAGTGGATTTTGATGCCATTTGGTCTCACAAATATTCCAAGAACATTCATGAGGCTCATGAATGAAGTTCTCAAGGACTACATAGTGAAGTTTGTAGTTGTATATCTTAATGATATACTGATTTTTAGAAAAAAAAGAGAGGATCATATCAAGCATGTAGAGAATGTATTGCAGAGGTTACATGAAGAGAAGCTGGCTATCAATCTTGAAAAATGTGAGTTCTTAAAGAAATAAATTGTGTACTTGTGTTTTGTAGTGTCCAAGGGGTCCTTGAAGATGGATCAAGACAAAGTTGCAGCTATCCTAAACTAGCCACCACCTACCACTGCAATAGAGGTAAGAAGTTTCCATCGGTTGTGCACCATTGTTAGATACCATCAAGGGTGGTGTAAAAACCAAGTTTAGGTGGACCTTAGAAGCAAAGAAAGCCTTTGGAATGTTGAAGAAGCAAGTAGCCACACAACCTATCCTAAAGTTGCCTAGTTTTGAAAATTTATTTACAATTAAGTGTGATGCACGTGGAGTGGTAGTAGGAGGTGTGTTAAGCCAATAAGGTAGGCCAATAGCATTCTTTAGTGAAAAATTGAATCAAGCCAAGAAGAAATACTCTTCTTATGACTTGGAATTGTATGCCTTAGTTTAGTCCCTTAGCAAGTGGAGGCATTACCTATTACCCAAGGAGTTTGTTGTGTTTACTGAGAACCAAGCCCTTAGTTATATCAATACTTTGGAGAAACCAAGAAATAGACACATAAAATGGATGGAATACCTACAAGCATTCACCTTTACAATTAAGCACAAGAAGGGGCAATTTAACAAGGTTGCAGATGCACTAAGTAGAATATTGTTTATAGTTGAAGAAGTTCATTTGAATAGAATTGGCATAGAAATCTTCAAATATCTCTACAAGGAAGAGGAAGACTTTAGTGAAGTGTACAAGGTGTGTATTGATTTTCAGAATCATTTCCATATAAATTTTTCAGATTTTACTTTGAAAAATGGACTTTTATTTAAGGGTAATCAATTGTGTGTACCAAGGGGTTCAATGAGAGAGAACCTCATATAGGAGAAGTGTAATGGAATCTTGAGTGGTCATTTTGTTATGAATAAAACCTTGGAACTAGTACAATGGTTTTACCAATTCCCAAAGTCGATAAGGGATGTGAGTAGGTATGTGGAACAATATGTAGTGTGCGTTAAAGCCAAAGGAGGATTGAGTAATGCAGGTATATACCAACCTTTACCATTCCCAAATAGGCCATGGGAGTGCATGAGCATGGACTTCATAGTTGGTCTACCCAAGAAAAAACAATGATATGCCAACATCTATGTGGTGGTTGATAGATTTTGTAAAGAGGGTCATTTAATACCTTGCAAGACTACTCATGATGCTAGCCATATAGCATATTTTTTCAAAAATGAGATTGAGAGAATCCATGGTTTTCCCATGTAACATATAAAAATTTAACGTAGAAAATGTAACATAAGAAATAGGATGGTTACATTAATGTAAGGTATAAAATTGTGTTGTTACATTTGAAATTAGAATATTTATTGAAATGTAAGGGGTAAACAAGATGTTCTTTTTTAACCTCAAATACACAAATGAAGGATCCAAATTGATTAACACCAAAGGAAGGATGAATGCATAAATGAATCAATCAATTGGAAATGAGAGTAAAGAGGAAGACCTTAGATTCTGTTTTATAGAAAAGAATGAGTGATATATTTAGAAATATTTAGAACTTTAATTGAAATGACTAGGACAAAAGTACTAACCTTGAAATGTTATAGATCTGAAGAATGTTGTTTTCGAGGGTCTGTACCGAGTTTCTAGAAAATCTGCAACTGGATCTAGAACAAAAACGTAGAGACGTACAAAACCTAGAAATATTTTTTGGATCTGGCACAATTCTGATTTTGACCCTCAATTCAAAGTCACCATTGACCCAAAATTTTTGATTCTGACCTAGGGTAGAATAGACCTCCAATTCTGACATAAAATCGATTTCGGGATCTTGATATTTTTTTGGAAAGGGTATCCAAATTTGCACTCCTACTCACTGTTCTGAACCTCTCCCTACAAGAAAAATGGTTTGTTTTTTGGGGATAGGGTTGCCTTGGTCAAACCCCAATTTTGGAATTAACCTCAAAGTATAATTGAATTTGCATAAGTAAAACAAAGTAAATGAACAAATTCACCTCGCTTGTATGGAAACCCTTGTGGCGGATTCGAATCTGTGTATCCACAAGTATGCATGTACCAAATGGATGTATAATGTAGAAGGTAGGATGTCTCAAATAAATTTCTTGTAGATCTTCAATACCAACCTTTAAGGGATCTTTGAATAGAAGGAGGCTTGAAGGAATGTGGATGGAGAAATCTTCAACAAGAGGGCTCCATAGAGCTTGAATCCTTCAATGGCTACCAATGGATCTCCTTGATGAATTGAGTTCTTGAGAAGTGCTTAAAATATTGAGAATAGATGAATGCTTCAATGGATACTTTATTGCTTCAAATATTTCTTCTTCACCTTTAGATTTCACTTCTTAAGTCTTTGATAGTTGATGATCATGGTTAGAGAAAATGAGAGAAGAAAGCTTCCTTATATATGAATCTAGGGAAGAAAATTCTAGGGTGGCCTACATAGGAGAATTAAATTCCAATTAGACCTATACCCATAGAAGAGGACCTATATTAAATGTAATTTAATAATTTTTCCTCCGAAGACCAAAACAACTAACCTGGAAGTGGGAATTAATTATTTCTGAAGCCCGACATCTAGAAACCCCAGAATCTTGAAATCTGGACCTTGGGTAAGAAAAAGGTCGATTCTAACCTAGGTGAAGGTGGAGGTCGACCTTGACCTAGGTTAAGGTCGAGGTTGACCTTTGTCTAGGTAAATTTTGAGGTTGACCTTGCCCCAGAAAGGTTGATTTTGACCGTGACGTCAAAAATATCAGTTTGCAATATAGGGTGTTAGAAACAGGTTGGAGATAAGTGGGAAATGGGGAAGAACAAAGGAAAAAGCTAGATCCATGTCAAAAAGCCATTGGAGATGCTTGACATGACCCCAAAACACTTACTCAGAAGGCTAAACAAGTCTACAATGGAAGTGCTTCCATTTTCTGACAATACATTTAGCCCGCACTTTAGCAAGAGTATAGACTCGATGCAAACTCTTGGTAAAGGAGATCATGAAGAATATATAGTATTATTGAAATCAAAAGGGACAAAGGAATCCTTAATCCCCTAGGGACTTAAGTATTTATCCACACTAAGATCCTGATAAGAGAGACATCACCAATTAAAGAGAAAGAGAGAGAGGGTGTGATTACCTCGCCCAATGAGAACTTATGTCCCATTGTGAGCCACACTAGGAAACAGTGCAACTGTAAAGATGGAGTTGAACCACCTAGTGAATGTGGCTACTCACTAGTCAACCCATCAGGGATATCTGGTCTTAAGGGCACCTTCTGACCTTAAGGGATCAAAACATTGTAAATTAAAACTAGAGGGATCAAGAGATCCATATTAATTTAAACTAGAGGGATCAAGAGATCCTATAAGCTAAAAATCCATGCTTTAAGGATTAGTCTTTAATTCATAAAGGGAGAAAGTTTTGAGTTTGAAAATATTTTGAAAGTGCGTGTGTACAAAAAGTGAGCAGAGCATATGCCCCAATGTTAAATTCATTGCTAATGCTTTAACAGGAGCAATGACTTTAACGAAAAACATAAACAACTCTATTGATTATGTTTCCACTATGAGATGCCCCCAAATGAAGAAAAATCAAGGAAAATACCATATAAACATACAAAGAGCACATAAAGGATCTACCTACTGTGGGGTTAGTATGATCATAAGATAACATGTATATATAGATATGATATTATTGCAAATGAATTGACATCATTCCCCAAAGAAAGAAGAACTACAATCACAATGGAGGAAAGGAAACTCAAGAGTTATGAAGAAGAGTCTTTTCAGACCACAACATGGAGACAAAAAGGAATCAGTTCTACCATGTCACAAATCCAAGCGGAATACACAAGGAAAATATTTACAAACAATAGCACAAGTACAACATAACATGAAAACAACATATAGAAGAGTAAAGATACATATAGAGGAATTGTACAATAGGTTTTATTCCTTTATCACCTTGCACCAAGAAAGTAACAAGTGTCATATAAAAGAGTCTGACAAAAATTTAACAAACACATTATAGGAGAAGCACAATACAATAGGCAAACACAAAAAAGGCTACCATGAAGGACAAGCCAATCAAGCGCATCGCCTACTCTCCCCATCTTGTTGTATATCATTTAGGGAAGGTGGAAAACTTGCAAGAGGGACTATATCCAACATAGTAGGAATAATATCTAGTTTGAAACAAGGATCCTCTTGAGAATCGTGTTGCAAGATACTAGGTGTAATTATCATTTGATTTAAAAGCATATGAGGTAAATCAGTATCAAGATCAATGGTCTCATATTCATCACTAGGATTAATAGGATCATCAAGAGTATCCTCCTCATCAAGATTAATTGAAATAGGATCTAATATGTGAATAAGATCATCATAGGATCTAAGATGCAAATAGGATCATCATCATAAGAATTTCAAAGAACAAAAGCATAGGCCCTAGCATTAGATCTATGCTTCTTACAATGTTCATTAGCAGATTTGTTACACTTCATTTTGTTTGACACATGTTGAGGACTAGGAGGAATAACAACTGGTTCCTTCACAGGTTCTATAGGAGGAATAGTAGGATTCACAGTAGGATGAAAAGTGACACTAAGAGGTTGAGTAATAGAGCTAGCTGTAATGGATAAAGGAGGTATGGAAGGAGTAGGAAAAGGAACACGGTTAAGATCTATCCAGAGCATGCTTAAAATGATAATCTTGTGATGTTTATAGGATTGATATGAATGAAAAAGGTTATAAGGGTGAGGAGGACATGAATTATATAATGAAGGCCAAAATAAATCAAGGGTAGAACAATCTCTAGGCCTAGAAGGTTACTACAAAGTAATATTAATTATTTTCACTTCTCCATTATGAATGAACTTAATAGACTTATGAATAGGAGAAACAACAGCATGCATAGCAGTTATCCAAGGCAAACCAAATTTGACTTGAAATTGATGAGAATTGGGAATGATAATGAAGGTAGTATCCACAACTTTACCACAAAGTTCAAATGGAAAGTTAATAGCTCCAAGTGAAGGATAGAGAAAACATTACAAGTTTGGATCCATGCATCATATGTATCATAACAATCACGTTGTAGGTTTTCACTAGTAGAATTTGGCAAATAAATGACCAGGTGACTAAAACTGATCATATTCTACCATTTTTTTTTTCAATTCACAAATATAAATGACTAAATAAATGACAAATAAAATGACTAAATAAATGACCAATTTGGTCATCGGATAAAATAACCAAATAAATGACTAAATAAATAATAAATAAATGACCATATAAATGACTAAATAATTAGTCACCCTTATACTAAAAATGAGTAAATGAATGATTAATACTCCTTTACATAGTAATATTTGATAATATCATATACTTATAATCTTAGAAGTTGCATTTCACCAATAATGTGTGTTTGCCAATAGACTTATTGTGCGAACATTATTCCGGCCACTATTTGCCACTAGTTTGTCCCATTTTCCATGTATAAGATAAAAGTCATATTCTTTCCTTTTTACATCCAAATGAAACCCTCAAACTTTATTAGATAACACAAGAGGCCCCATGTGATTTCTAAGGAATTTGACACTAGAGGATTCATACATAAAACATGAAAACACATATATTTAGACTATAAAATAAACCCATGTTTACAAACATCTTTTGAGAAATGAAATATGAAACAATAAGTGCATGATCAATAAATATACTATACCAATGTGAAATGTATATGAAATAAATTAAACCTTCACTATATACACACAAGTACGATGACTTTACATGAAAACATACATGAGTAAACATCATCCAAAATATCAAAGCTAGGGCTTTATATTTAAAGTACATGTATCATGATTATATCATTCATTGCATTCATCATTGCATCTAGGTGAAGCATTGGGCATTCTCGGGAGTTACAATATTTTATGAGTTGTTGTTCATAGTGTTTCATGAGTAGTGATTTGACTTTTTGGGAGTTTATATTTTTTCATGAGTTGTGGTTCACAATGTTTCATAGGTAGTGGTTCACAAGAACCCATATCTCATGAGAATGAATGGTTACACTTTATGCTAAACTCCTACTTTTTATTTAGACCCACATATTATCCCTTTAGGCCTTTATTAGCCATATTGGTGACATTCAATTACATTGACACAAAATAAACTTATGTGGCCCTATTGGACATGGTTACATCACAAAATGACCTTATACATCTTATTTGTCTTCATGCCTTCATGGATCTTAAAGTGACCCCTGGTGTGCTCTTTGAATCTCCTACACCAGACACTGTCTTGAAACCTCTAAGAATGGTGAATATATGATTTCTCAAATCAGTAATAAGATCAGATCAATCAAATGAGTTCAGAGATGAAACTGGTAGGTGTAAATCTAGAAACCCCAACCTTTACCAGTATCCTCCCCACCTATGCTGAAATGGGATCTCTGGAACATGGTAAAACCATCCATCAAGTCATAATTGAAAATGGATTAATTCTTGGTATTATAGTTGTAAATTGTCTTGCAGATATGTATGTAAAATGTGGAAGAATAGATAAGGCACATGAACTATTTAACAAAATGCCTCAAAGAGGTGTCATCTTGTCGACTGCAATGATTGTAGGATATGAACAAAATGATCTTGTTGAAAAGGATTTAGAATATTTTAAAGAAATTCCACAACATTTTCCATCATTCTTAAGGTCTATGCAAAAATGGGAGCTTTGGAATAGGGCATGAGCATACACCGAAGTATAACATAATGGATTTTTTATCTGATGTTGTAGTTACAATTGCCTTGGTAGACATGTATGTGAAATGTGGAAGCATAGATAGGGCACATGAACTATTTGATAGAATAATTGTAAGGGATGTCATGTCATGGAGTGCCATGATTGTAAGTTATGCACAAAATGGATTTTTTGACAAGGCTTTAGAAACTTTCAAGCAATGCAGTTAGAAGGTGTAAATCCAAATTCCACAACCTTTGTCAGCATCCTTCTAGCCTAATCCAACATGGGGGATTTGGAACAGGCTTGGTGGAGGAGGAGGTAGGGTGTAAATCTCGCGATCACAATATATTTAATTTTCAGAATTTCCATCTTCCTTTATAACAAGTTAATGTCTATGCTTAGGATGCATATCTCTGTCATGGCAGTACCTATGCTTTCACTCTTAGTATAACAATGGTTGCACTCTTAAAAAAAGATTCTTTCAAGCATTCAATATCACTTGTTCATGACCTTTAGAAATATTATTGATTGTCTTTTGATTTGTGACTGTCAAGATCACCTAGTCCTTGTAGTGTATTCATTATTTTTCACTGTTTTCAGACCTGGTTCGATTTGATATAAACTCTTTATCACTATCCTAGTAATGTTTGACTCAAAAACCACAAAGTTAAATACTAATAACAATATCACAATTTGACTTGTTGTAGAAAATATCTCCTACTTAGAATATACAAATGTGTAAATAGAATGAAATTGAAAATTTAAAGATAAATGATCATTCAAAAGTTAAAGAATGTAAATGTCAAAATATTAAAAACATGGTTAAAAATTAATAATTTATAACTTGTAGTTAAAAATATTGATAATTTATTAATAATTAAAAATATTGATAATTTATTAATAATTAAAAATATTGATAATTTAATAATAATTAAAAAGATAGTTAACAGTAAACAATGTAAATGTTAATTTTTTATATAAAATATATAAAGGCTTAATTCCACGCAATAGGTAGACATTTGGAGGGAATTTTATACAATTGATTTTTGGCCTTAAAAGGGTTGGAGGGAACTTTAATCATTTCCCATTTGGTGAAGCCAATACAAACTTTCTCTACGATATTTTGCTCACAGAAAGACCATTTTGAAGACCATTTATCTAGCAACTCTCGTGGTGTGCATTCGTCTTCCCAGCTTCTCTCCTGACCGCACCAGCTACCAATCGCTAATCTCATGAATGGTAATTTTTTCATTGTTCCCTTATGTTTGACCATATCATATGACGCTAGTTATGATCATGCATTTTGGATTACCCTACTTCTATCAAAGAAGCAGTTTCACTATTAGCCCTAAGTTTAACCTTGTATTATTTTTTAATCTATCCACATATAAATAGATAAAAAAGAAAATTTCCTCACATAAGATTATGATATCATGTAATTTCTTTTGGTTTTCAATTTTGATTATTTTTTCCAGGGGTATCCACAGCCTGTTGAATTGAAGTACATTAAACACTCTTAATCAATTTTTTAGTAGAGGGGTCAATCTTGAAGCTTTGAAAGAAAGTAGCAGCTAATTTTAGTATACTTTTAGGAGGCCTAAACATTTTGATCACACTATAATTTGCAGTGAATGTAAATCATCTTATGAGCTTACTCAAAGGAAATATTGGCTAGTTCTTGCTTAATCCAATTCTGTAATTTTGTACTTTAGTTCAATGGTTCTAAATTTTATGATGAAATGTTGTCAAGCCTGGTGCTTGACCTGGGCTATTTGTTCATATGCCACAGAAATAAAAAAGTTGTGCATTTTTTTCTTTCACCTGGAAATGCGTTCAAGGGATTTTGCACCTAGAAGAAAAATGTTTTATGGAAATTTTCAAATATAGAAACGAGCTCTTATAGGAAGAAAAGTAGCAATCTACCAGCAGGCAATAGATGAATGGCATACACAACTAGAAGTTATAGCCCCTCCCCATACAGTATGATGTATCTCTGATGATCATGAAACTCTTTTTTCATATATGTTGCTTCAAATTTTACATACATCTCAATGAGGGCACAAAGTTGAGACTCTAGTGTCAAGCTACTATTAAAGAACAACTATTTACAATAAGTAGAGAAAAAAAACTGCATAAGCATTACTGTCATGATTACAAGTATTAATTTATCCTATAAATTTATGTTTATCAACATATACAATTGAGTCCTCAAATTGTTCAATTCACTGCTTCTAGCTTAGATTGTGTGTGTTTTGTTTGCATCAACATTTTGGATCACACTCTGTGATCCATCCTCAGGATAATATATTTTGATCCATGTGATCCAATCCATCATCAAGATAATAGATTATCTTGATGATAGGTTGGATCACATGGATCAAAATATATTATCTTGATGATGGATCACAGAGTGTGATCCAAAATGTTGATTCAAATACAATATTTTTCTACTCCATGAGCTATCTATCATCATGGTGATGACATTAATACAAATAAAACACACACAATCTACACCAAGATCAATAAATTAAGATATTGTAGATTGTGGAAAACCAATATCTGCAATTGGAAAACTATTTCTAGTGAACATTATGTTTATTGAGCTTGAATCCTCTAACCTCAATATGGTTGAGTGGAGAAGTTCAATTTATGTTGAAAGCAGAAAGTGTGAAGTATTTTAATTGAGAGTAATACAATTCATTGAGATTCCTTTGAAATAATTAACTGATGTAACATCAAAGAGGTCCTCATAAGAGAAGTGTTTCATTATGCATTTATTTATATGGCCAATTATAAAATGTCATTCAAATAAGAGATGAGATAAGAAACCAAAGAAGGAGTATTATAATGTATCATTGAAATTCTCACTACACCCTCAATCACATTGTTGTTGAATAGAAGGCCAGATGAGCATCAAGGTGAGATATGCTTGTAAGAATACATATTCCCATTTCTAATTAGAAAACCCATTTTATGAAGATCTTGACCAATGTCAGGTGATTTCTTACTCTTATGGACAAAAGAGATGGTGGTAACCCTGCATTCATCAACAAATGTTATGGGATCACTTGATCAGATGATGGGATCCATACCCAACCGTACAACTTAGGAATTGCTCATAAAATAGTGGTTTTTCATTAAAACTTGCTTCAAAATGTATCCTCTGTCAATCTCTCGATTGGAAAGGCTTCAAACAACATAAAAACAACTCCCTAACCGACCCAACTAATTTAAATCTAGTTTTTTCCATTGGGATCATAGTTGCAACAGTCGAGAAACTTTTAGAAATGTTGTATCATGGCCCGCAAAGAAAAAGGTCTTGCATTCATCAATGATTTCTTTAGTCTCCATAATGATGGTTTTTTGTATGAATACTCCTTGTAGCTATTGCTAAGTGTGCTTGTTGCTGTTGCCTGCTATCATCACAATTAGGAGGTCACCACTATAGCCATTGGATCTTCCTGAGCTCCTTTCTTCATGCTTTCGATCAACTGGCTCAGGGAGCTTCTGATATCTTTGTCCAGTTTTCTCATGTACATCTTTTTCCCAGAAGACTAGAACCTAAATCAATGGTACCAATTAGTTCAACCCAATAGTATACTGTAAAAAATAATCTCTGTGTAAAAGGATGAATATGTAGGTAAGCGGTGGTTAGAGAAAAATCTGAAAGACATTAAAATGAATCACTAATTTTTTTATAGGAAAGTATTTATGGAAAAATCTTTGCTTGATAGCTCATGTACAGAGATAAATTCCCTCTTGTATAGAGTAATCAAATATGAATTGATAAGAGAAAAGAAGAAAGAAAAACAAAATATGTTTAAAGGATTTCAATGAAAGAAAAATCTTGCCTGCTTATTAGAGCACAGAGTAAACTCCTGGGTGCCTGAGAGATTAAAAGTGCCTTCTCTTCTTGCAAATCAAAAATATGTGTACCTTCCACATTGCTGCCCCCAAACATTATATGTCATTGTATATCATCTGTGAGATCTCCAAACTCTTTGCAGGCTTCTATCTCATTTGTATCATTCTCAATTATCTATTCCACTTAACCAGCATAGTGGAAGTGCTTCCAACCATCATGGGAACAAGCCCTGACATTATAACATTATGCATTGAAATAAAGAATTCAATAAGAAAATTTCAATATACCATTAATGCTAATGTTGCTCTATTTACCGATTGGACCTTTGAACAACTTAAGCTTCTCTATATACCATTAATGCTTTCAAAGCAATATAACTCTCCTCAAAAATCTGTCAGGAACCTAAGCTAACCAAACAAGACACAAATGATTGTGACCAAAGAAATGAACAAAAGAGCAAACCTTCAAATTGTCAATATGGAAAGTAGGATTAATAATTCTCCTGTGTTGAGCCCACATTTCTCCTTCTAGACTGAAAAGACCATCTCCATTGAGTTGCTTCATCTGGATACACTTCTTATATAGAATAGATTTGTTGCACAAAACTTGATGCAGATGTGGTAGATAATTAGAGATTTAATATGAAGAAATGCCTCAAGTTTACTAGATTTGTCTCCTTCCCTATAAAATACTAAGCCTTCCAGGAGTACAAATACCCAAGTATGGACTTTACATTCTCAGAAAGGACCCAAATAGATGGAAATGGTCTCAAACAACTAGATTCAACTATTTTCAAAAGGTTCTACACCCAAAAGAGACAACTCACAACTAAAAACTTCACAAATTGCCAAAATACACCACCTTGTTGCCCTCTAGATAGACATGCAGACAGTGGAAATAAATTTTGAACCCGATCTAATTTCTTCAATCCCTTTGGTGAGTTTGGGTGCAATTAGGTATTTTTCATTCTATCCAAATCATAGAAAAATTCAACAGTTTAATCCCAAGATATTGCCCCCACATAAGACTGCATTTTCTACAACCTTTATTTCTGATCTTTTACCCTTTTCTATCACAGTGCTCACCAAGTCTCAATTAAATTATCTGAAAATCTAAAGGTTAGTATGTATAATACATATCAAATTATGATCATTCTATGAAATCTAGTCCTCATGAGGTCATAGAATGATCATGTTATCTAATTTCCTTACAAAACTGTGATAAAGTTCAGGAAATCTAAGATTCTGCCAGCAGTATTAAACAAAATCTGAGATATTAGTTGTCTTAGGTTACCCAAATTCTTTCAATAAGGAATAGATGATGTTATTAATACATTATATTCCAAAAATAGAAAAAGACAAACCAATATGGATGCCAAAACTCACAAAACTTGCAGAAAACTGTAGATTTCTTCCTTATTTTGTCTGCAGTCTGTACAATACTGAATCATATCCATCATGGACAAATATAATGTCACATCTCAAGTGAGAGTGAACAATGGGCCAGTCACGACCATGCAAATATACTAGGCTTTGCAAAAATTGGCAAGACCATTTTTTACTGTTCTCATATCCCCATGTTTATATGATTTCTGGTACTGCCTTAGCATCCTAGATGTGAATTTCCATAATAACATTGTTGAATTAATTATTTTCTTCCACCCATGTGTAAAATTGATGAATCATACCTAGTTATTGAAGAGTTTATTTATGTTGCAACCACCAATCCATGAACTACAGATGAGAAGTTTGACCTTTCTGTGACTTGCTTGAGCTCAGATACTAGCTGTTCTGAGCTCTAAACCTCTGCAACCAGCACTTGCCTCCTTTTTAGAGTACATGTTGGGTTCTTTTGTATCATTTTTTGAACTATTTCTTGAATTCTCACCATGTAATGACATGGTGTCAAATAGGCGTAACAATTCTTTACTATCATCTTCCTTATTTTTTGAATGGTAATCCAATACATGGTCAAAGTGTTTACCTTCCATTTCTAGCTTGGAAGTTTTTCAAAGATTTGTAGCAGCATCCAAATTATCAAGATAAAGATTATTAATGGAACAAGAATCAACTTAAACATCTTTCATAGATCTGTGCCTAGGTTCAAGCTCAGTAATCTACTTCTGTATCAGTATTACCTATTGTTGTTTTGATTCTTCTCCTAAATGAGTTTCATAAGTGTTGTCGCTAGTGTGTGCATCTTCACCCATCTGTCTCCCCATCCTACACCTAATCTTCTCCTCTGTGATTTGTTGTAGCTCTAGTTCCATTATTTCTATAGAAACAAACCTAAAAAGTTTTGGAATGGAACTAACCACTGCTCATTTATTTGCAGTTGAACTGTCTCCTATGTTCTAGCCTGATCTAGATTTTGCAAAATAATAGTGATCATGATGAGCATGATGTTCTAAAGATGCAATGATAATTCTATCATTCTTTCTTGGTCCTTCCAAATCTCCATTAGAGTATCTTGAAAAAGATTTTCCCTTCATCCTTTTTTCAGCATCCTCAAATACTTCACATGCTGGCAGGATGTTATCACTGTAGTGTCCTAAACTCAATGCATACAAATTAATCACCCAGAAAGCCTCAAAGTTCTAACTGTAGAGAAATTTTTTTATATTATTTTCATGTAACACATTCATAAAAATAAGGGTGACTAACTAATACAACCCACTGGGAAAACACACAACATACATTACTTAACTCTGAAGCATCCTTAACACACATATAGTTATGCAAAAGATCATCCTTGAGACCCTGCAAATCTGAAATATCTTGCACCACATATTCTCATAGGCGTTTTTGTCACCAAGAAGAAAAAGGTTATGCTTGAAGGGTTTCATCCTCAAAAGGGCCAAGTCTATGACTGAAGGGTTTGTCATCAAGTGCCAAGCAATCTGTTGTAGTAGCATTATCTTCCTACAGCTGAAGTATATTTTTCAGGTTCATAATTTCATCAAAAGATAATGGAGTTTTTTCTTTGCCTTAAAAAGTGTTTGTTCCTACAGCTCCCAACAATCCCCAATCATAGGAAATGAGTCCAACAAATGGTGGCATTAACTGACCTCTAATTCCCTAATCATAGGTAGTGAACTGAAAAAAACCTCGAAATGCTGGCAACTAACTCCCTCAAACAAAGGGGTTAATTGGCCAGAACTGAAGCAACATCTTCCTATCTAAAGACATAGCCACTTAGGATAAACATTACTATTTTGATAACCCTATTTCAGTTCCGTAACAATTGTGGACTATGTTTCTTTCTTTGAAGAATTATTTTCTTATTTTACTTTGTATTATGCTTCAGGTTTTGAGCACTCTGTGTTGTGTAAGCTATTAGAATGATGTATAAGCTTGTCTGTCTGCTATTAGGGAGAGGAGCTAAAGAAACACATTGGAGCTGCTTCACATATAGATTGCAGCTCAAGATCCAGCAGGTAGTGATGTTGAAACCTATACCATCACTAATCTTCCTACATTTGTTTATATGTTTACTGGCTAAGTAGTATTAAAGGTTGGTTTCTAGTCACTGATTTTAAAAAAGTGCAATTTGTGTTTAGGATCAATACTGTTCTAGTTATGGACCCTTTCTAAATTAGTAATTTTCTTTGTTTGCAGAATTTTAAGGCTATCTTTGATGTCATGATCAAGGCTATAATTCAACCACCAAAGTAGAAGGAAAAGAAAAGGAAAACATTTCCTGGAAGTTTCCCAATTTTGTAAGTGCATAACTGCCTAAAATTAACCTTTGCCAACAAGATTTGATGTTTCATAAATTTTAGTTTTAGGAGGTTGTATTGTTTGAAGTTAGTTTGGTTTCCTTGAGGTCGTCTTTGTCTATTTTGGTCATAAAATTTGGCATTACCCATCCAAACTATTGTCCATCTTCTTTAACACATACCTTCATGGCCTCCTAATATACTCTATGGATAGTTCATATAGCATCTATTTTTAATAGTAACAAATTACATTGACAGTGTCCCTTGAATGCTACCACAACCTCTTCATATCTTGCATTGTAATTACTGTCACAAAGCATAAGAAATTAGTATTTTCACATGTAACAAAGACATGCCTCCTTTTATTCACCTCTTTGGTCTTTTCTACTGTGTTTAGAATTGTTGTATCATTATTTCATCTTCATGAAAATACTGCTCTCAATGTGACCCTATTGTCATTCTCTGTTGTTCATTGTCATATTTTTCACTATGTTTTGCATCATATTACATCTTTTTCTTTCATTTTTGAAACCTTGTCGATTAATATCATTGTAACCTTGGTACCATATTCCCTCTATGATACACAAAACTCTACCCTTATGTCTTTATCATTCTCTATGTCACTGTGGTTATTATCTCTATTTTGAGATATAGAAACTCATGAAGGAGTTGCACCC
>MU228233.1:2326310-2347312 GCA_018584345.1 Thuja plicata
TCACTGTGGTTATTATCTCTATTTTGAGATATAGAAACTCATGAAGGAGTTGCACCCTTAACATCTTATCTCATTGTGGAAGTAGATTTTTATGGTCAAGCCACTTGTAAACATAAATGGCCCCTTCTTTTGGACATTATTTCTTTCCATCTACTATGACAATATTGCTTTTACACCTTGAAGCTCATTTTCATCATTCTTTATTACAGTTATAAACCACTATTTTGGTACACACAAGATGTCATTATATTTTTTACTCCTCTTTCAACATTCATCTTACCACTCTAGGACTTTCCAAACACATAAACAAGACTGAAATTTGTAGTTGCATCATGAGGCATAAAAGAATTTGTAAGAAATATGTGTTTTCTTTTTAACTTGTCTTCCTCTTTTTCTGCATGTCTACCAAACTTAATGAACTTACGAGTACTAATATATGTGTCTTAAAACAAGGTCACTATAAGTGAAGTGGCTTGAACATAGAGATGACAGTGCAAGGAAAAAGAGAAATTTTCATAGTTTCCAATAGAATATAAGAAAATGCCCTTTCTCTTGTTTTGCAAACTGAATGAAACTACTAATAGTTTATGAAGAAAAGTACACTGAAATCCCAACAGTGTTTTTTAATGTCAGGGTTCATACTATTTTTAGTAAACTCTTCCAACTCCCTAGGTATAACATGGCAGATGCATCTCCATTTTGTGAAAAATTAGTTTTGGAAAACATCATGTTAACTATGTAGAACTTAGTGGTGTTTGTAAAGCAGTGAATAATAATGAGCACAAAAACCTGGAAATAGAGAAATTAAAGCTTTAATTGATATGGAGGATCCTCCAATATCCATGTGCCATCATATTCACAATTTTTTTCCAACAAATTTCCTGTACAAGGACCTTAAATTATTCTGCTAACAAACCATTGCAATCTAGTTGCACAGAACTGTACACATTCAAGATCCTCAATTTTTAGAAAGGAGGAGATGGCACACAAACATATTCAAGGCTAATTGATCCTGTTAGCTGAAAACTGCCACTATATATGCTATGTTGGTGAAATAGTTATACATGCAAGAAACCCAGTCTAAGATAAAATTCTAGATAATTCATGCCACCATATTCCAATCATGCCAATATTAATGGAAATGAAGATTTAAAAAGAATTGACAACATTAAACACTTATACAATAACCAAGTTTTTTCATTATAAGAGGATCTATGAGAGGCATATATTGTCAGCTCTGCACAAGCACTAGTTACACTGTAGTAAATAAAGTCAAATAGGAAGATTGGCAACCTGAACCATCCATGACAAATGAATAGAATATTTGACAAGTTAAAAAGAAAACACATATTTCTTACAAATTCTTTTATGCATCATGATGTAACTACAAATTTCACCATGTAGCATCATACATGTTGATGGACAGTTGTAGTGCCTTTGTCCAATGTACAAGAGCATGTGTTTGCACAAAAGCTAGCAAATAACTTAAACCTAACTTGATCATATCTGCACACATCATTGTCAGAAGACAATAATTTTGTCAAAAGACAATAATTTTGTCAGAAGACAATAATGTAAAGCAGTCTGACAATCGATGAAGTGAATAAACTAAGAATAGATGGATACCAAAATTTGTCCTAGTTTATAAGAAGTTATTTTAGATTTTTCTCATAGTATACCAGCAAAAAAGTTGAGACTCATATATGACATAATGGGAAATTTAATACATCCATATTTGATCAATCATTGTAGGGCCGCAATGTTCATCACTTAGATATGGAGATTTTGAGGAGAATGACAGAGGTTAATTCAGATAAAAAATTAAAAACCTAGCCTGAGACTTTTATAATGTATTTGAATTTTCAATGTATGAGGTTCAGTCAAAACCTTAATCCTTAGGACATCAATTTTTTTTATTTATGTTTTTGGGTGTATGTATAGGGTTGAGGATAATGAAAGATAATTAAGGAAACCCTAATCTGAGTGTTTCAAAATTGAATTTGTGTTTGTGGGCATTGTGCAGAAGATTACCAAGTACCATTTTTTGGGTGCCAATGCCAAATTCATGCTAGATGAAGAGGAGCACTTTCAAGATCTCCTATTTGAGAGGATGAGGATGTATGGGGAGCACAACAAGGAAGTTGATTTTTGGCTTGTGATAGAACCAAAATTCCTAGACAAGTCTCCTAATATAACCAAGTGCATGAGGTGACCTACTATGGCGCTTATGTCAAAAAATGACACTTGGATAAAGTAAGTATTTTGTAGTAGGATCTTAATAAGCTTTGCACTAGCATCTGAGTATGAATTGTTTACAAGTATCTGAGAAGAGAAAAACCTTGATTTTTTTTATAGTTGTTTCCATGCTCACATTTTTACATTCTTTGCTATTATTGTCTATGGTTTCAGGGGAATTTTTAAAAATAATCGAAAGATTATTTTGTGTATTGAATAAAAGTTGAATATATTTACAAGGAGCTTGAAGCTCATATATACATGATGAGGAAAACAAAAATAGAAACTTCTAAAATACAACAGAATACAAGATTGAGCGCTAATATTAGAAACATTCTAATACCCTCCCGTAATGCTCAATCTGTTAATAACACCAATAGCTTCTCTGAATTTTACAAATTTATCAGAACTGAGAGACTTGGTGAAAATATCAGCAGACTGTTCTAAGGTGGGAACATACAGCAACTGAATAGATTTGTCTTCAACCAGCTGACGAATGTAGTGACAATGTGTTTTGACATGCTTGGTTCATTCATGGAAGACCGAATTCTTTGCCAGTTTTAGTACTCCCTGATTATCACAAAATATAGGAGTCGGTCCTAATTGAGGAACATGCATATCTGCAAGCATCCGCCGAAGCCAAACAACCTCACAAGCTGCCTTAACTACTCCTCGATACTCTGCTTTAGTCGAAGACTAGGCCACCGCCTGTTGCTTCTTACTAGTCCATGTCACAACAGCAGATCCTAAATTAAATACATATCCAATGGTAGACTTATGATCATCAATAGAGCTGACCCAATCTGAATTTGTGTAGCCACATAGTGTAGAATCAGACTTCTGAGTGTATAGAAGACCATAATCAAGAGTACCACTAACATAGCGTAGGACACGCTTTGCAGTTGTCTAATGATTAGTCTTGGGTATTGTCATAAAGCGGGAGACATAGCTTAGAGAAAAACTAATTTTAGGTCTGGTGGAAGTAAGAAAAATGAGACTACCCACTAGTTGTCTAAACAAGGATTCATCTACAGCAGGTGAATCAGACTGAGCTGATAATTTGAGCACGGGTTCCATAGGAGTGAGAGTAGGTTTGCAATCCTGCATTCTGAACCTATACAGAAGACTTCTAGTATACTTGGGATGAGAAAGAAAGATACTGTGTTCAGTCTGCCAAACCTCAATTCCAAGACAATAGTGCAAGAGTCCCAAATCTGTCATATCAAAAGTGCAGCACAAATCCAGTATGATCTTAGTGATCAAATGTGTTGAACTTCAAGTGATGATCAAATCATCCACATAAACAACTATAAACAAGACATCATCACCTACATGTTTGATATATAGGTTTGAATCTAATGGACTCCTCTAAAAACCATGATCGGTTAGATATTTATCAATTTTCATGTACCAAGCCCGAGGAGCTTGTTTCAGACCATAGAGAGCTTTGACAAGTTTACAGACTTTGTCTTCCTGACTAGCAACCTTAAATCCAGAAGGTTGCATCATGTAAACCTCTTCCTATAAGTCACCATTCAGAAAAGCACTCTTAACATCCATCTGATGAACTTTCCAACCAAACTGAGTTGCTAATGCAAGAACAAGCCATATGGTACTCATTTTAGCTATGGGAGCGAAGGTCTCCTCACAGTCAATACCTTCCCTTTGTGAGAACCCTCGAGCAACAAGATGAGCCTTATACTTGTCTAAAGTACCATCAGCTTTGTATTTGACCTTGTATACCCATTTGCAGCTAACGAGCTTCTTCCCTGCAGGAAGATCAACAAGAACCCAAGTTTGATTTTTCTGAATACTCTGAAATTCAGCTTCCATAGCCTATTCCCATTCAGGGATACCTTGAGCCTCTGAATAAGTCTGGGGCTCATAAACACTATGAATGTTAGCCATAAGAGAAAAATTAACTGTTTGTTTTCTCTTATGTCGAGAAACTCTACCTTCGATGAGCTCATCATCCCTAAGATCACTAATAGTTTTAACCCACCATTTCGGTCAGAGAGTAGGAGAGCCAATCTCTGGAGGAGCTGGAGGAGCTGGAGGAGATTCAGGAGTAGCAACTGGAAGAGGGTCATTCTCAGGAGCTTCAACAGTATCAGGTGGTCCAGTGTAAGTAGTGGCTATAGCATCCCTCTCTTCAGATGGTGCTAAAGGAAGAGGAATACTATGAGACTCCTCTTCAAAATACTACTCAGAAGAAGGCAAAAAAGGTCCATGAGTTTCATCAAAAACAACATCACGGCTAAAGATGATATGATTAGTGTCGACATCTATCAATCTGTAGGCCTTATGGTTGTCACTGTACCCTGTCATCATGAGTCTATGAGTCTTGGAATCTAATTTGGAACGTTTAGCATCAGGAATCCAGACATAGGCAAGAGAGCCAAAAATCTTCAGGTGGTTGATCTTGGGCTTACGACCAGAACACAATTCTTTGGGAGTTTTATTCTTGACAGCCTGAGTAGGGGAACGATTCAGAAGGTAAACAATAGTAAACACTGCTTCTACCCAATACTTGTTAGGAACACTCCTGTGTTGTAATATAGAATGAGCCATCTCAACAATTGTATGATTGCGAAGCTCAACAACACTGTTTTGCTGAGGAGTGTAAGGTGTGGTGAATTGGCGCTTGATGCCATGTTTAGCAAAAAAATGGGAGAATGCATGAGAAAAAAATTCCCCCCCATTATCTGTTCTAAGAGAAATGATACTGCAGCCAGACTCATTTTCAACCAACAACTTAAAATTTTGAAATGTACTAAGTGCATCTGATTTATATTTAAGAAAGTACACCCACATTTTTCTACTGAAATCATCAACAATAAGAAAAAAATATTTGCAACCAGTAACTGAAGTTGTATTCATAGGACCACAAATATCAGCATGAAGTAATTGGAGTACCTGAGATGCACGACAAGAATCTCCATCTTTGAAGGGAGTCCGGTGTTGTTTTCCAGCTTGACAGGCGTCACATACTCCAAGATGCTGCGTCTGAATTAGAGGTAGCCCAGAAACAAGTTCCTCTCGGGATAGCTGAGAGAGATACTAGATATTGAGATGTCCATATCTCTGATGCCACAAAGTGCTGAGAGATAAATCATGAGCTGCCATGGCTATTTCAGGAGAATCACCAGTGTCAATAAGCCGATATAGGCCATGATCCTCTAGACCAGTAGCAACAGTAAGACGAGTCTCTTGATCAATAATGGAACATTGCTGGGAACTGAATACCACATCCAATTGAGGAGAATTTCTCATGATCTGACTCACAAAGAGTAGATTGAGAGCAATACTAGGAACGTAGCATACATTGAGAAAGATGAGCTGACACCCACCAGATTGTATCTGAACATTTCCTCTGCCAACAATTTTGAACTCTTCTCCTCCACCAAACACAACTGAATCACTGTAGGGAGAGAAATCTGTAAACCCATCACGACGATGAGAAAAATGACGTGATGCACCAGAATCGATATACCAAGCAGAAGACCGGGCTAAATCAGAAGGAATTTTAGCCATAAATCCATAGAAGGTAGATTCCTTTTGCTCAGAATGTTCAGAATGTTCAGCTACATTTTCCTGTGGATTTGACCTTCCCAGCTTCTTTTGTTCGGAAGCGAGTTGCTGACTACAGTCTTTCTTCATGTGACCATACTTGTGACAGTAATGACACTGAACACTCTTTTGCTGATAACTGCCCTGTGGTGATGACTGAGAAGACTGGAATTTTGCTGCAAAAGCTTATTCTGACGAGGATGAGGAAGTACGGTTACCAAATTGCTGCTTCCAGTGATCCTGCTGTAGGATTTTGGTGCACAACTCTGGGAATTTCAGATCAACATTAGTTGCGGTAATGTTGAGGGTCTCTATGAAATGCTCATAAGACATTGGTAGACTTTTCAGTGTAATAACTACCATATCTTCTTCCTCCATCTCCCGACTGATGGCATCAAGCTGATCACGAATGTCCTTAATCTTTGTGAGATGTTCCTGTAAGGACATACGTTCATCCATCATAATGGAAAACAGCTAGTTCTTGAGAAAGAATGTGCGACTTTTGTCGGATGTTTCATAAAGCTCCTTCAAATATTTCCAGATTTTTGCAACTGACTTGCCAGAGGGAATCTAAGGTAACTGATCATCTATGACAGAGAGCTTAGGAAGCATAACAGCTTCTCGATTTCGATCATCAAACTTATCCTGATCAGTTGGAACTGAAGGACGTGACTCTATGCCTAGAACAAGTGCATCCAGATGACGATACTCGAAGATGGTTAGCATTCCCTGCTTCCAAGTGTTGTAATTACTGCTGTTAAATCGCTGATTTCCCTCCAACATCAGATTGGTCAAAGATGCCATTGGCATGTTTTCCAAAACATAGAGAAAAGATATAGACAGAAGACTTAACAAAATTAGGTACATAGTTTAGGAATGAAGTTCAACAGGCATGGAGTTCAAAGCAAAATTCTGGCTAACCCAGAAAAAATTGATAGGTACCCAGAAATCCTGAGAAAAAACCCAGAAAGAATCTGAAGTCAAAATTCAAATCCGCTGGCTTGAAAATCAAGGCATGGAAAATGAGGCACCCAGAAAAATCTGACACCAACCCAGTTGAGAGTTCGAAAAACCCACCAGGAATCTACAATAAAATTTTTGATCTGGTATAGAAATTTAGGGTTTCGAAGAAAACCCTATTCGACTGTAAAAAACTTCAAAAAAATTCAGATTTCTTGATAACAATGGCAGATTTGTATAACAAAGTGCTGTCTACTTCCACCAATGAGGTCATTTTTGAAGTGTGAAAGCAAAAAAATGGCACTTGATGGTAAACTTGCAGAAAAAATGAAACAGAAGCCACCTATTTTTTTTTGTTTCAAAAGAAAAAATGACCTTAAGGAAAACGATGTAGACTTCAGCAGATGAAGAATAGACCAGGCTGAATGGCCACGCGCGGGGGTAGAGAAGACAACCACGACCATGTGTTGGAGTTGCAGACATGTGAAAAGTGATAGAAAACAAATACATCCCAGAAATTGTGCGAAAAATGCAGATAAAATGACAGAACGCCTAGAAACCCTAGATGGGTTTTAGATGCAAGCAGAGGCGACAGATTTCTCACATGAGAAAATGTGATGAACCCAGAAACAATTTCAAAAATTTAGAATCAGATAATTTCAAATTGAAATTATAAAATTTTCAAAAAAATTAAAAACTTTCGCTCTGATACCATAAAATAATCGAAAGATTATTTTGTGTATTGAATAAAAGTTGAATATATTTACAAGGAGCTTGAAGCTCATATATACATGATGAGGAAAACAGAAATAGAAACTTCTAAAATACAACAGAATACAAGATTGAACGTTAATATTAGAAACATTCTAATATTTTTCAGGTCCATCATCCTGTAAATGGATTATTTTATACAATACAAATAGTTAACCAAAATAATTTGTCAAATGTCAAAACGAGCAAGTTACCCTAAAATTCTATATTAATTTGTGAAATCTCAAAATTGAACAAAAATGTGGATGTATTGTTAAACATTACCAAATTTACCCCTTATATCTTAAATTTTTAATAGGTTTTAACATGCTTTATGAGGATAAGTGAGCCTTTTAACTCTCAGCTAGCAGGCTAGCATGAAAGACATGAATATTGGATTTTGAACCTTGTTCATTGTGGCAATGAGTGCCCAACTTTACAGGTAGACTACATCCTGAAGAATTATAATAGGTTGTGACATGCTTTTCTGTTAGGAAAATAGGAAATTCTATAGATAAGACTACAGGGGAAGGATTATAGCAGGTAGTAACATTTATTTTTATTAGGAAAATGGGAAATGCTATACACAGAACCAGTGTGGTAATGCATATTGACAAACACAGAATCTAGTGGTCTAAAGCACAGCTCTAGAGGCTTATTTTCATCAAAATTCATCTGGGACATGCATCTATGCTCACCCAGGTGGGTCGTGATTAGAATCCTCGGTGCAAGCTCTGAGGGATTGAATCCATACATCTTACTACTAGACCATGGCTTAGAAGACCTATCAGGCTCTAACATTGTTAGAATATATGCTTTATAACTAGAAATCCTCCAAGATTTGGAAAACTCACCTACCATGCATTAACATAAAATATAGGAGTGATTCCTTAATATTCATGCTTGGAGAGGGCGGTGTGGATTTAATCAATTTGTGTCATTTTTATTTAATGATGTTTAAAATGTTAACAGCAAGAATTTGATGTCAATAACCTAGCCGATGCAGTTTTTATAGAGGGGATGTCTATCTTATTAGAATCAAAATTAACAGTGGAAAGAACAATACCACTATATTATTTATTTCTCTTATATGGCATAAGATTGCATACAACAGTTTTTGTTTGGTATGAGTCTATTTTTTCATCTCTTTTCCCCTTTAAATATTTTGTTCTTTCATTTACTCTTTATTTATGTTTGAATTCATCCACACATTTGCATTAATTCATAATTTGATCAAGAGCTAATTAATTCAAAACTTAATCTAATTCTTTTTATCAATATGTTGTATCTTGTGTAGGGACAAACGTATGACTCCTTCAAGGTATACTCTGAAATTATGAAAGCACATAAGGACATGAAGGCTTGAAAATGTTCGTCAACTTGGAACTGATCATGTATGTATATCCTTCCTATTAGTGAAGTTTATAAACTGATTTTTAGAATTATAATGTGCGGTCTTTTGATCAATCCTAGATCTAGTTATTTGTAGACCTCTATATCAATCTTACTATAATACGCAGTAGCCACTTTATTGGTTATGATATGTTTGTTTATTCAAGCTCTCATACTTATGCGGGGACTTTAATTTATAATTACTATTCTAAAATCTCACACAATCATGAAAGTATTCAACTATTTCATTTATTCATCTAGGCACATTTATAGGATATGGATTTACCTTTACTTACTACCAGCTTTATTTCTCAAGCTAATATAATGTTATCTCTCAAGGATGTGCATCAAACTTCCAATATACTTTTTCCAACAAGGAAATCACTATAGTGTTTTTTTCCAATTATTAAACACCTCACATAATTGACAACCTCTCTGGTTTGTCACTGTATTCATCAATATGTATAGATCGACTCCAGGCAGTGGATGATGTGGCCACTGTTACAGGTGATGGTCTTCCCCAGATAAAGAAGCCTTTGCAGTTAACAAGAAAAATTTTACAACACAAATCATGATGTAGTTTATTGGCAATTGCCTTGCATGGTATGTAAGAATATCAATAGAACTTTGATGACTTCGGTTATCTCAAGCATTGGCTTTAGTTTGCCTATTTATTTCTATTGTTATAAGACGAGTTATTTGTATCTCAGATAGTTGTCTCAGACATATGCCTTATGATTTATCCTACTATTTATGTATAGTTTATTTTTATTTATTTCTCTTATATGATATAATCTGGAGCAATACTTCATAAATCCTAATCTTGCACCTTCAAACTGTCCCAACAACACACTAGCCTGATCTCATCGGTCACCCTCACATCAGACAAGGCATCAGTAAAATGTTGGATAAATATTTATTGTCTTCGAAAAAGAAGAAAATCACTTTAAGAGATGTAGATATCACTGCCAATAAGTGATTTTTAATTCATGTCATTTACCTATACCCATTAAACAGTATCCCAAATTTGTCGGTTGTATATTCCCTTCAATACAATGTATTTGGCTATAGAAAGGTTGAAGAATAGATATATCATATTTAGGGAAACATATAGCATCAAATTATTATGGGTGCAGTATCCTTGATTTTATTATGGGTGTAGTATCCTTGATTTTATTTGGAAGCTGCAATTCATGTAAACTAAAAGGAATCTTTCTAGTCTGTGCAGGAAAATATTATGAAACTTGTACTGCTGAGAGATATTTTTGCAATAAATGGAAAGACATAAATTTCTTATGTACCTATCATGAGGCCATGATTGATATCGTTCACCAGGTTGCTTGAAGTTATTCTCTTTTGAGATGACTCTCTGGTAACAAGTTTAAGCTTTTGTCAGTTTAAGAAGTGATCTAACACCATGGTGGGAGGAATTGCTCGAAGAGTAGAATTTTGTCTTTTTAAAGATAAATTAGTACTTAAATTATATCATGAGACCTTTTCTTTTCCACTTTCATTATCATTATTCATCGAGTGACAGTAAAAATGATAGAATTACATATCTAACATACATTTTCCCTTGCACCACTGACAGGATTTTGTAGAAGGGGCACCCTCTCTGAGTGTTGGACTCCATCAAAATGTGAAGGAAAATAATTCACCTACTCTCAATGGATTAGAGGAACATAGGTCAGCATGTTAGTGAAGAAAATTGATTTTATTAATTAAATTGAAATTTGAAATTAAGATTTGTTAGTGATCAGAAAATATAGTGGAACTAAAGATAAAGTTTGATATATTAAGAAAAAGCCTAGACCATATAACAAATCTTGTCCCAGAATTAAACAACTTCCAAAATAAATCAGAAAAATAATATTATTTCGATCTATGACCAAAATAAACTGGATGTTGGTCATTAATCAAAAGGCCAAACCAGGTCTCTAATAAGGTACCCAATTTAGTTGTTACTTATTCATGTGCGGACTAATGAGATTTGTTAGAAACTTGCTATACTGTAAAGGTCACTAAGTATGAATCGGTGAGAAGTAGAATGGAATTCCCAACTCTCTACACTTATGATAAATTTCAACATTTAGATAAGGGTTCTGCAATTTGTGGGAATTTATTCCATATAGGTGGGAAAACCAATCCATCTTTTGGAAATGCTCAGGAGTAGACAAAACGGATTCCTAGTTAATTGAATTTTAAGGCTGAAATTTTAGGGTTGAAAATGTCTTGGAAGTCTATAGGGAAAGTCAAATTGATTCTGTTAGTTTTCCCACATTTCTCGATTAAATCTCCTGTGGCAATTGGCAAATGCAACAAGCAAGATTACTAGCAAAAGTTCAAGATTAGACAGACTTCTACAACTGAGAATACATACCTCCTCATCTCTATGCATGAAATTCATGAAACTTTCATGATGATTGTTGTGATGTGAGAACTTGGGTGCATTAACTGGGAGTAGCAAATAATTGGGCCCAAGCCTCTATCTCTATGTGTTAGAATATGAGAAAACATGAGTCTAAAACATTTTATCATCTGTATAATAGATGCCAGGTACAATTACTCCAGGGAAGAATGCTAACTTCTCATTCTCATTAAAGAAATTATCAATATTTTTGTTCAAGACCATCCTTCCAATCGGCTGCAAAAAGCATAAACCAGTATGAGAATTAGTTTTTCAACTATGGATCTGAATTAGAAATAAAAAATGCAACACTTGGACCAGCTCATGGATTAATTGCTGATGTAGAATAATTTACATAGTATAACTGAAATTTTGGAAATCAAAAGATTGGCTCCAATACCCACCTGCAAAGGAAATAGATCCTTTGGCCAGGTTTTTGTGTCATCAAGAGGATCAAAATCAAACTTATGTTCATCAGAAGGATCCATGGTCTCAATATATAGCTTCCACTCAGGGTAGTTTCCAGAAGCTATAGCATCGTATAAATCTTTGGTAGCATGACTATGATTAGTACCTCCCATGATTACAGCCTCCTCGTCAAGTAAAAATTTGAGTCCACAAGTAGGCTTCCAATGAAACTTGAAATATGTTTCTTTCCCATCTCTATTAATCAATTGAAAAGATGAACACAAATTTAGTTCTTTGAACTATTAGTAGATCATCTTCAATCACTATATTTACAACATTGAGAGAAAAATATTGACTCTATACAGCAAGCTATTTTACCAATTAGAAGATGCAAGCACATTACAAAAGTAAAATAATCAATTGGTCAAATAATTCCATGAATAATTGATATATAGGCTCAGTGAATACTAAGTGATATGAGAAGTGGCCAATGGAATAACACAATTATTTACTACATTATGTATCATTCAGAACAAAAAATCGGCTTGCAGAAAGGACCTCCACAAAATTGAAAGATAATGACTGAAGGATAAAAAGTTGCCCTGTTTGAAAGAAGGTTTTCATAATGATATAAAGAAGAATTAGCCACTGTATTATACAATCAAGGTTGCCTTTTATCCTCCCAGAGGCAATTTCATGACGATTCATGTATATCATATACACAACTTCAAAATTGGCACCAAGTGAAGGATACAAAATTAAGTTGTCCTATTTGAAAGACGGCTTTCATCAGGCCATAAAAAAGTATTATCCACTTATCATAATCAAGGTTGCCTTCTAACCTATTGGAGGTTATCTCATATGGGATTCATGTATATAAAATATACATTTATTTTATATTGTTATTAATATTTGGAGCTCCTCTCATCACCGTGGCACTTTTACACTGGGGATCTGATGCAAATGAAGAGTATTAAGGTGGAAGAAAATTGAGTTCTAAGGTTAATTTGGCATTGATACATGCAGGCTTGGCAGAATCAATATCCCTATTCAGGATATTGACAGAATGTAAAGGTTGTTTCATTATGCTTATACTTAAAGTGAATCACACAGTGGAAGCAGATCAATTAGCATGTTTAGTTGAGTAATAATAAAATAGCTTTTTCTATGCACAACCTTATAAATTGGCAATGAAAAAAATAAATATATAGAAGTGCTTCTGCATGAAATTGTATGAAGATTTTAGCATCAATTATTTGGTTCACAATATATCATCTATCATCCTCCTATCATCCTTTTCTATATGATGGATTAGATAATAGGATTCAAAATATTGATGGTAAAAAACACCACACAGATACATCCAAAAACACATAAATACTATCACTAGACTATAAAAATATCACACCTCTTAACAATGAATATGCGAGCATAATTTTCATATGAATTGGAAGCTCAATGAATGTCAAATGGATCACTATGCAAACTAATTTAAAAATTCATGAGAATTTGCATTCGCTGAATTTCTTCTTGGAAGGCCTAAAGTGAAGTCGCTTGTAACATAGTATAGAGAATCTCCAAGGAAGCCCTAAAGATTTAAGTTGGTATATTATTTTCTCATGAAGTGGCTAGTTACATGTTGCAGTCCTCTTTCACCTTTCAAATTTGGCATGTTGTTACTAGTCTGTTATGTTGTTAGAAATTGTGGATTTTTGACTGAAGATGAGCATGGTACATGTAGTTTCCAATGCAGCAATGTGGAGTTGGATAAATGGTTGAGTATTGGTATTTTTTGCTTGCTGTTTCATATTAGTGATCACTATCATTTTTGTTTCATTTGTTTTGTTTGTGCAGAGAAGTAGATATAACTAAGGAGCGTATTGAGAAGCTTTTAAAAGCTGGTGCAAATGTCATTTTAACAATAAAAGGAATAGATGACATGGCTCTAAAGGTGTACATGCATGCTATCTCACATAATGAAACTGGTAATGTTACTGCTGTTTGGATCAGCTGGCTAATGTCTGTTGATTTTTGCTTGGTGTAGTACTTTGTTGAAGCTGGTGCAATTATTGTGCATCATGTACGTAAGGAAGACTTGCATAATGTTTCCAAGGCAACAGGTGCTACACAGGTAGTGAACTTATTTTGTCAGCTTTTTAATCAGTGGTATTTTTTTTCTAGAGTAAAAGTTCACAAAGTATTTTGTCAACTTTTTAATCACTTGTATAGAAATATCTTAGATTTGTCAAAGTATTTTTCTTTAAGGATTTTGTCATTTCAGAGCATATGGAGTCTAATTGTTTGGGAGTTATGAAAAACTTGTAGAAAGTATAGATGTTTCAAATGGTTTTGGGGTGATGTGGTCCAAGGTGATAAATTCTGGCCTAGTGGTAGGGTGGGGGTGTGTCAGAGCAACACATTTCCCTGCGTTCATGCCATCTTGTGGATGTCTCAAGAAATGACAGTTTTTGGGGATGGTTGGAAGATGTGTTATATGGAATTTTATTTTTCTCCCATACAAAGCTTTAAGCTTGTTGATTTAAAAGTTATTTTGTGTGATTTAATTTAATGGAGATTGAATATTTATGTATGGAATAACAATTTATGCAATTGACTGAGAGGCAGGGGCCTAAGAAGCATGGATGCAAAATGAAGGGGTTCATTTCATGCATTCATTTGGGAACGCATACATGCATATGAGCTGCACATCCCCCACTAACACACATTATGAACAGTTCAATTATTAACATGGCTATTTATATGGTTAACCTCCATGGACAACTTAATGAACAGGGTCAATAGGGTTTCCCTTGACTAGTAGGAGAGGATTAACTAATTACTAAATCATCCTTCAATCTCCTCTCTCTATTGGCCTGTTGTACTTTCCTCTCCAACCACTCAACATGAATTAGAATTCTATTTCAATGGGAGTTAGAGAATTGGAGAAGCATTGAAGGAAATTGTTATGACATATGCTAAAACACATGGATTGAATAGGCATTGAAGGAAACTATTTTGACTGATGACTGAATAATGAGGAACTAGGATGGCCTTTTCATCTAGGTCAAGGATTTTTAAGTTATCAACATGTTGGGGAGTGGATATTGACCAACCATTCTTGATTATGAAGGAAATAGCTGGGCTAATTGCCTTTATGGTTGGTTGGATCAGGAAGTTGGGGCAAAGGAGGATGAGGAGTGAGCATAGCAGCAACTTTCCTCTACAGACTTTAGGTTATTGTTGAGTGTTTTCAATTCAATATTTGCAAGAAAAATTACAAGTTTCGAAGTGTTGTTAGTTGAATCACAGAATCAAAATACCCACCAAAAGGAAGGAACTTGAATTTTTTAATTGTCATTCTCTCTAGATTTTTCCTTTTTATTTGTCGAGATCCTCAAAATGATTCACTTCAATCCATTTCCTCACTATTGCTTGTATGAGACTTGCATATTTATTTATCACATTATGAAAAATTAGTAGTTAAAGGATCCCGTTAAATCCACAAAATTTATCCTGAATGTCTCACCATCCTTGAACTTATTTCAAACATAGTATCTTCTATTTCATAGTCTGGTTTCTAGTTCTTTAAATATGACCTGGTGCCTTACAATGTAAATTTCTTTCTGCTCAATTTCTTCTTGACACATCTGCCTTTGGAAGCCTAATGAGCTAGTGGCAGTTAATGCAAATTATATAAACCAGAATGTTATCAAGGCTCTAATTAGCCATAGATATGCCTTCTTGAACAACTGAGAATAGAGAATAAGAATAAACATAGTTGCTTGCTAATTATAAAGCTAAGGAATAATAAATAACCTGATTATAAAAATTTTATCATAATAAAATCCCATTACTGATGTTGATTTTGTGGGTATGCACACTGTTTACCATTGCACAATGCATACAAAGACACATAAAACATGTTCCATGTAATCACCATGTTAAATGGGACCATTCAATTTCTCATTTTGATTTCTATTATCTTCTATGAGCATGTACATTGAGTATTACATTTCTCCATGATTTTGTGTACATGATAGATATGTGTTGATTTACTTGACTTTTAAGTATTATTTCTTTGCAGAGCTGTACACATTAGTCCTCTCTCGTATCAATCATTTTAGATATTTTTGCTCAAATTTTCTGTTTTAAACATTCTTGAACAAAATACTAATAAGTGAATCTTCATTACTATGGAAACAACAATGCATTCCGTGTTTTCAATCATTTTGGTGGTAGTGATGAGGGAGCCATCTTGGAAGCCAGTAAAAATCCAAACAAGTATGTAAATTGGTTTGCAAATGTTTTTAAGATAATAGCTGGTTTTTGTAAATGTTAATGATTTCACAATCAATTAAATAAAGGCATCTTTTGTGGATGTGCATTCATCATGTAATGGCATGCATAAATTTTAAATGATACTAATCTTGAAAACAAACACAATATTGATTCCTTAAGTAGAAGATGCAACAACATTGTCATGTTACCCTTCTTATGTCATCTGGTGTAGAGTACACACAACAAAAGTGTGAAATGACCCATTTACTATCATAACCATTTACTATCATAACACTTGAACTATAGATGGAAAAACTTGAAATCATGTTTAATGGAAAGTACTAGTATACATGGTATGATTATTCTTTAAAGGGTACTAGCTCAATTGAAGAGCACCTACTTTACAAGAAAGAGGATGGTGGTTCGATTCCATCGTGCCCTAATATGACTAAATATATGACTAAATTAATGACTAAATATATGACTAAATAAATGACTAAATATATGACTAAATAAATGACTAATTTAATGACTAAATAAATGACCAAATAAATGACTAAATCAATGACTAAATAAACGACCAAATAAATGACTAAATAAATGACTAAATCAATGACCAAATCAACGACCAAATAAAGGACCAAATAAATGAATAAATAAATGACCAAATAAATGACTAAAATAGTTTAGTCATAAATTTGGTCATGAGATAAATGACCGGCAATAAACTACCACTAATCACGTGACCAAATTTGGTCATTTATCTACAATTTTTGGTAGTTTATTTGGTCATATATTATTGTTTTTGTACTAGTGTTTTGATAAAAAGGTTTTCCTTAGTGATGAAATTTATTAAAGATGTGGGATCAATAAGACAACCACACATGGCTATCTTAGAAATCTTAGCATAAATATAAAGGGGACCATTAGGAGCATTAATAGTCTTAGCATCATCAAAGGTAATTGAGAGTTCCCTAGGTCATTCATCCCTAGTTTGTTTCTGAGGTTCAGGTGGAAATTGAAGTTAACGTGGAGGTGAAGGACCTTGAACAGTAGACTGAGGTGAAATAATGCACTCCAAATGATTAACAATGTGATTGAGATCATCCATATTTGATCGTAAACAATATCCATAGAAGATGGTTGAGCGATGGTATTAGTATCATGTATAGCTAAAGGATTTGTATATATTTGGATTTTTTGATTAGGAGGAGAGAAAAATTTGTTCCCATTACCATCAAAATTATCAACAGATAATACATTAATTCTTGAACCTTATTCTTTAAATAATAACATTTTTCAGTATCATGGCCCTTTTATCGATGGTATTGACAAAAGGTTTTAGAATCAAAGGATTTTGATGCTATCATGGTAGGGAGAAGAGGTAGAATATGAGGGAAGGTAAGCATATTAGAACTTAAAAACCTACTCATAATAGAATGTAAAGATTCAGAGAGAGGAGTAAACTTATGATTCATACATAAAGTAGTGGATGCAGAAGTGGCATTGTTGGATGCAACAACAACTTGATCAACAACTGTATTCATTTGTTTATTAATCTTGACAGAGTTGTTAGGTTTTTTAAACTTATTAATATTAGGAGCAGCGTCACTCTTATCAATTGGCACTGGAGCCATTGGAGTGTTTCTCTCAAATTGACTCACCTGTAATTGATAATGATGAAGTGTTGCACAAAGTTGTTGAAAAGAGGTAAATTTAGTAGGCAAAATCTTATCTCTAATATCCTTTTGTAAATTTGAAATAAACATATGCTGAATATCAAGATTAGGAACATGATAAGAAATCTGAGCATACAAATGCTTAAATATAGCAATAAAATCAATCAATTTCTCCTTAGTGTTTTGTTTATAATGCATTAAATTAGTTAAGGAAACTTGCAGACCAACGTTATTTTAAAATTGTTGGATGAAGGTATTAGAAAGTTTAGAAAAAGAATCAATAGAATAAGGAGGTAAAGAACAATACCATTGCAAGGCCTTATCATGAAAATTTCTAGCAAACAACTTAGCTAAAATCCTAGGGTCATGAGCATAATCACTACAAAGGATTTGAAATGTTTTAACATGAGTAACACGATCTACTTTACCATTGTAATTCTAAAAATGTGGCATATCGGCTTGTTGAGGGATAGTAGCATGAATAATGTCTAAGGATAAGTGACTACCCATGTCATATGCAGGAATGCTAAACTTGGATTGGGTTAAAGATGCAAGTTGTTGTTGTAAAGATGACATATTTGGAGCCAAACTAATAATTGTGGAATCATTAGAATAAATAGGTGGAATGGAAATATTAGGAACATGAGGAAAAGTTTAGGAAGTAGAAGGAATGGAAGACACAACTAGTGGAACACTTGGAACCACAATTGGAAGGGAGTTGGAATAATTAAAAGGCACATTATGATATGAAGGTTGTTAGGTAGGTAGAGATACCGGTGGAACACTCATAGGAATAGATGAAATTGGAAGAGATGTAGTTATCAAAGGAGGATTGGAAGTAGGAATTCTAGGTAAAGGAATGGAAAAAGGTCCCTCACAAGTGACACGAGGAGTGGATCATAGATCTTGAGCCTCTTGAGCTAAAGGTTTAACATTAAAATGCACAAGGTGAGTGATACCACGCAAGAGATTAACATCTTTATTACTATCACAAAGGAATTTCTTAAGAGCCTCTATAGCTTGGATGGAATCTTGATTATGGTTTTTGTACTTGTTCAGGAGGAACTCTTAAAGCATCATCCTCATCATGAGATGAGTGAGAAGAGTTATGCTCCATAAAAGGAATGGAATCATGACTGGTCAAATTGTTATCTAGGATCCTAAGGAAAGGATAGGAAGACTCAAGATCAAAGGAACCCATAATTCTATGACTTCTATTAATCGGGATACTATAAGTAGGACTAGAAGTGGTAAAGCTCATACACCAATGCAATGCAAATGAACTAATTTAGGAAACACAAAATTTTGATTCTTAGTTTTTGAAATGTAAATGCAAGAACATAAAAGAAAGATAATCTAATATGCATGTAAGATCTAACATAAAAATGTAAATCCAATACCAAAAAAGAAAGAGTTGTTTATCGCGGGTTCACCAAAATGTAATATATAAAAATGTAACATAGTAAATGTAACATAACAAATAGGATGGTTACATTAATGTAAGGTATAAAATTGTGTTGTTACATTTGAAATTAGAATATTTATTCTAATGTAAGGGGTAAATAAGTTTTTCCCTTTTAACCACAAATACACAAAGGAAGGATCCAAATTGATTAACCCCAAAGGCAGGATCAATACATAAATGAATCAATCGATTGGAAATGAGAGTAAAGAGGAAGACCTTAGATTCCATTTTGTAGAAAAGAATGTGTGATAGATTTAGAAATATTAAGAAATTTAGTTGAAATGAATGGGAGAAAAGTACTAACCTTGAAATGTTATAGATCTAATGAATTCTTTTTTTGGGGGTCTGCACTGGGTTTCTTGAAAATTTTCAGCCGGATCTAGAATAGAAACACAGAGACAAACAAAAGCCATAAATATTTTTCTAATCTGGCACAATTCTGATTTTGACCCTCAAGTTAATGTCACCATTGACCCAAAATTTCTAATTCTAACCTAGGGAAGAATTGACCTCTGATTCTGACCTAAAATCTCTAACATAAAATTTATTTTCGGATCTTGATAGTTTTCTAAAAAGGGTATCTGAATCTGCACTCCAACTTGCTGTTCCAAACCTGTCGCTACAAGAAAAATAGTTTGTTTGTTGGGGGGACAGGTTTTCCTTGCTCTAACCCTATTTTTGGAATTAACATCAAAGTATAATTGAAATTGCATAAGTAAAAAAAAGTAAATGAACAAATTCACCTTGCTTGTATGGAAACCCTTGTGGCAGATTCAAATCTATGGATCCACAACTATGTATGCACCAAACAGATGTATAATGTATAATGTAGAAGGTAGGATGTCTCAAATCAATTTATTTTAGATCTTCAACACCAACCTTGAATGGATATTTGGATAGGAGGAGGCTTGGAGGAATTTGGATGGAGAAATCTTCAACAAGAGGGCTCCATAGAGCTTGAATCCTTCAATGACTACCAATGGATCCCCTAGATGAATTGAGTGCTTGAGAAGTGCTTGAATGCTTGAGAATAGATGAGTGACTCAATGGATACTTGTCTTGCTTCAAATCTTTCTTCTTCACCTTCATATTTCACTTCTTAATTCTTTGATAGATGATGATCATGGTTAGACAAAATAAAGAAAAGAAAGCTTCCTTATATATGAATCTAGGGCACAATATTTGAGAGAGGCCTACATAGGAGAATTAAATTGAAATTAGACCTATACTCCTAGAAGAGGACCTATATTAAATATAATTTAATAATTGTTTCTCCGGAGACCCAAACAACCAACCCGAAAGCAGGAATTAATTCTTTCCGAACCCTGACATCCAGAAACCCCAGAAACTTGAAATATGGACCTTGGGTCAGAAAAAGGTTGATTCTAATCTAGGTCAAGGCCGAGGTCAACCTTGACCTAGGTCAAGGTTGACGTCAACCTTGACTCAGAAAGGTAAATTTTTACCCTGAGATCGAAAATCTCAGTTTGTAGTTTAGGCTGTTAGAAATTGGCTAGAGAAAAGTGGGAAAGGAGAATGGAAAAGTTGTAAGGGGGAAGGGAGAGAGAAGGGAAGATGGAGGGAGAGAAATAGAGACAAGAAAGATAGAGAGGTGCGAGACCTAGATGAGGAGAGAGATGGGTAATATAGATAGAGGAGTTTATAAGAGACAGGTGATGACCTATCTTGACAATGAGGAGAGAGAAGAAAAAAGAGAAGAGAGTGCTAAGGAGGTAGGGAGGGAGAAAGTAAGGTGAAGGAGAAAGGAAGAAATGAGAGAAATAAATTCACAAAGAGAGAGATGGGTAAGGAGATAGGGAGAGGTTTAGACGAAGGGAAGAACCAAAGAGGGGAGAGA
>MU228233.1:2348593-2367269 GCA_018584345.1 Thuja plicata
TATATATACATATATATACATATATATATATATATATATATATATATATATGTATATATATGTATATATATATGTATATATATATCTTACGTCTTACACCCTATACTAAACTATATACAAGGGATGGAGAGGTGATGACCTAGAAAGCGGAAGGAGAGAGAAGAAAAGAGAAAAGAATAAAGAGAAAGAGATGGCTAAAGAGGGAGGTGGAGAGGTAGAGAGGAAGTGAATGAGTAACTTTGACTCAATCAAATATTTATAACATATAAATTTGAAAGTACAAAGTAACAGTAAACACAATGAACAATAGATTATAATGGAAAACCCAATATTGGAAAAATCATGGAGAAACTAATTCTCATGAATAAGAACATTAGTCAAAGCCTACTTCACTCCCCCTAAGAGGAAGTCACCAAGCACTAATCCATAAAATAATTGGTATATAATAACCCAGACCAATGCACACATTGGTGCATTTAGTTCTAACCAGGAAGGGGCATAACCCTGAACTTCTACCTAAGATACTCAAAAGTATCCTCACATTATGGTTTTCTGAATATGCCTATAATCTTCTCTTATGTAGGTACATACTCAAGACTCATTTCATTATCAAAAACCTTCTCCCTCTAAAGTGATATCTAACGGATATATATTTCATTATAGCATGTCGTACTACATTCTTAGAGATGTTTGTGGTACTTGTAATATCTCATGTAATTGAGATCGGTCATCAATTGTTATGCCAATATCCTTCAACATCTATTTCATCCAAAGCACCGAAGTGCAACACGAAGATGCTGCAATTTATTCAGATTTAGTGGTAGGTAATGATATATAATCTTGTTTCTTACTCAATCACGCAACCATCTAGGAGACAATAAAATAAGCTCCACCACTAGTACACCTTGAGTTAACAACACAGCTGACCTAATCTGTGTTAGTATAAGCTATCAAAGTGAAACTTTTATCCTTGGGATACCATAATGCAAATTCTTCTATTCCTTTTAAATATTTAAAAATTATATTTACTGCAAAAAACATGTGATTCCTATCACTAAATCTAATAGGACCACCATCACAATATTGAAGTTTCACAAACTCACTTTTATCACCTATCATATGATTTGAACATACACTATCAATCAGCCACTCATCTTTATTTCTACTAACATACAATGCATTCTCAGTGAAACCTTTAGATCCCAAGCAAATGTTAGAAATATGAAGTCTAGGTTCTTCCTTTTTAACTAAAAACAAGAAATCTTCTTGATCTGATTCATCATCACATATACTGACATTTTCATTAACATAGTAGGATTTCTTATTGAAATTTTTGAAAAAAATTTTTGTTCATTTTTCCAGACACCTAGTTGATATTATTAGATTCGGATGTTGCTAGAATTATTGTCATTGATGTCAAAACTTTCATTCCAACATCTTGGTGGTATAGGTTAGTTGTTGGGAGTTTTAGTTGTGCACTAGTTTGCTATTATAAGAGTATCATAAGTATCAGTTATATGCAGAACAAGTTTAGTATGTGTTATTTTGGTGCTCTATGGAAGGTGTACATGGTTCTACTAAAATATTGCATCTTATGGTACACTTGTGTTATTTTTGTAATTAGTGATGCATGGTGCCTTCAGTCATTTATTGTTTACTACTATGCCTACAATGTTCTTCAAGGTGTCCATGGTTTTTAGACTTTCTTGCACTTCATCAGTTAGCTTTTGTTATTGTATTCTAGACATGTTCTATCTAGTTTCATCTATCGATGGGTTCAAATTATTTGATGATGAAGACATTTTCTTGGTTGTGGTGTTTTGACAATTTTGGTAAATGTAGTGACAATTGTAAACATCTTAAGTGTGATCTATATTTAGGTCCTGGTGCAACATGTTGAAAAATTTTCTTAAGTATGTCCAAGATTTATGATTGGTGGTAGTGCTTTAAATGTAATTATAATATCTTTTGGATTTGTGACCAACACATTCCTTTGGTGTGGTTGAGATTTGTATGATGGGTTAATTGTATAAATAAAGAAGAACCTTTTGTATCGGAGGGATGAGAGGGTGAGTGATGAAGAAGATAACAAAGCTCTAAGAGGAGTCTTTGAGCGAGATCTTGATGGTGATGCAAGTTGAAGCTAAGTATGGATTATTAATGAGAGATCAAGAAAGGCATTTGCATACAAATTTGTAGTAGATCAAATAGTAATATAAAGAGAGAAGATCAACAATAATATCTAGTGATGGATGTGGTAACTGAGCTTAGTTATTGAACTATTTTATGCATGTTTAGATGAAATCATATAATTTCATATTTTGTCTATAAATATCTCTTTTTGTATAAGGGTAGTTATCCTAACCGAGAGTGAGCCAATCTCAGTGAGAAAACTATAGTGAGCCTTTGTAAAAAATCACCTTAACCGATGTCACCTTTCAGTGTTTCATTTCATGAGAATTATCCTCTCCATAGTTTTTCCTAGTTTCAATTTCCATATAAATTCAGGTGTTATTTGTGTTGGTAGTTCTATGCTTTCATGTTTACATTTATTATGATTGCTTGATGTGGTTACCAGTAGAACAAAAGTTAGTAGTGATATAATTGTCATTATCATTTATATGGTTTACTGACACAAAAAAAATAATGAAGAACCTTTTGTATCTGAGGGATGAGAGTGTGAGTGTGGACAAAGATAACAAGACTCTAAGAGGATTCTTTGAGCGAGTTCTTGACAGTAATGTGTGAAAGTTGAAGCTAAGTGTGCAATATTAGTGAGAGATCAAGAACGGAATTTACATAGAAATTTGCAATGGATTAGATAGTAATATAAAGAGAGAAGATCAACAATCATATATATTGATGGATGGGGTAACTAAGCTTAGTTGTTGAACTGTTTCATTCATATTTAGATGTAATCTTATCAGTTCATATTTTCTATAGAGCATTTCTTTATGTACAAGGGTAGTTAGCCTGACAGACAGTGACCCAATCTTAGTGAGACAACTATAGTGAGCCTTTGTAAATAATCACCTTAACTGCTATCGCAATCCAGTGTTTCATTTCATGAGAATTAGCTTCTCCATAGTTTTTACTAGTTTGAATTTCCACATAAATTTAGGAGTTGTTTGAGTTGGTGGTTCTGTGCTTTTATCTTTACATTTATTATGATTGCTTGATTTGGTTGCAATTAGAACAAAATTTAGTATTGATATAACTCTGAATATCATTTATATGGTTTGTCGACATAGTATAAATAAATAAGAACCTTTTGTATCTTAGGTATGAGAGTGTGAGTGTGGAAGAACATAAGAAAGATCTAGGAGGATTCTTTAAGCGACTTATTAACAGTGATGTGTGCAAGTTGAAAATAAGTGTGGAAGATTAGTGAGAGATCAAGAAGGGAATTTGAATAAAAAATTGTAGTGGATCAGATAGTAATATAAAGAGAGAAGATAAACACTCATATCTACTAATGGATGTGGTAACTGAGCTTAGTTGTTGAACTATTTCATGCATATTTAGATGCAATATTATCAGTTCATATTTTGTCTATAAAGCATCTCTTTATGTACAATGGTAGTTAGCCTGACCAATAGTGAGCCAATCTTAGTGAGAAAACTACAGTTAGACTTTTTAAATAATCACCTTAACTACTCTCAGAATTCTATGTTTCATTTCGTGAGAATTAGCTTCTCCGTAGTTTTTCCTAGTTTGAATTTCCACATAAATTCAAGAGTTATTTGAGTTGGTGGTTTTGTGCTTTCATGTTTACATTTATTATGATTGCTTGATGTGGCTACTAGTAGAACAAAAATTAGTATTGATATAACTCTGATTATCATTAATATGGTTTTCCGACATAGTATAAATAAAGAAGAACCTTTTGTATCCGAGGGATGAGAGTATGAGTGTGGAAGAAGATAAAGAAGCTCTAAGAGGATTCTTTGAGTGAGTTATTGATGGTGATGTGTGCAAGTTGAAGCTAAGTGTCGAAGATTAGTGAGAGATAAAGAAGCAAACTTGCATACAAATTTGTAGTGGATCAAACAGTAATATAAAGAGAGAGGATCAAAAATCATATCTACTAATGGATGTGGTAACTGAGCTTATTTTTGAATTGCTTCATGCATATTTAGATGCAATATTATCAGTTCATATTTTGTCTATAAATTATCTCTTTTTGTATAAGGGTAGTTAGCCTGACCGACAGTGAGCCAATCTTAGTTAGAAAACTACAGTGAGCCTTTGTAAAAATCACCTTAACCATTGTCACCTTTGAATCTTTCATTTCATGAGAATTAGCTTCTCCATAGTTTTTCCTAGTATGAATTTCAGCATAAATTGAAGTGTTATTTTTATTGGTAGTTATTTGCTTTCATGTTTACATTTATTATGATTGCTTGAGGTGGTTACCAGTAGAACAAAATTTAGTATTGACATAACTATGATTATCATTCATATGGTTTGCTGACACAGTAAAATTTTTTAAAAGTATTTGTGAATCACTGATTCACCCGCCCNCCCCCCCCCCCCCCCCCCCACTCCCTCCTCTTAGTTATTTCTAGCCTATTCAATAGTTGGTATTAGAGCTTGGTCCCTTCCAGATACAACTTAACTGCTTAAGAGAGATCTTGGTTGTTTGAATAGATGGAGGGAGGATACTATGTTGATGAAGATTGGAGGATCATGTTGCGTGACATTGAGAGTACTAAATCAGAAAATGAGGAGCTCAAAAAACCCTAAAGGAAGTGAATGGATGTATCAGTAAGCTGAGGAATCATATCTGAAATTTTAATGCAAAGCACAAGGAAGGCAGTCAGGAATTGAAGGGATCAAAAAGAAAAATAGGAGACCAGCAACACAAAATAAAGAAAGCAAAAAAAAAAGGCAACAAACCTAGAGAAGATGTTGAATGACAAGAAAAATTCTAACGAATTTATTAAAGATGGATTAAAAATATTAAAGGTAGGCTGGTTAAGGACCAAAGAAGAAATCAAACAAAGGATAGAAGAATGGAAGAAGATTGAAGAGGATTTGAAGATAACTTTTTAAGAGAGTATGGAGGAATGGAAGAAATCTAATGAGAATCTAAAGAATATCATCAAGATCAAGAAAAAAGAAAATCAGAAGATGCATCAGGAATTGAAGAAGCTAAGGTCTGAAACTAAAGTCTATAAAAGTAGTACTATTTTGGATTAGATATTAGACCTATAGAAGAGTCACAAAGATAAAGAAGGATTACGGTTTACCATTAAATGTTCAGATCTAAAGAACAAAGACAAATTCAATGTCTAAGGAAACTGGAAAGATCACGAATTAGATTACTTTTATAAGAAGGTCATCGACAAGACAAAAAAATTCTCAAAGGTACTTTTCTTTTAAAGGTTATTATCATATATCCTAGAATTTTTTCCATAATGTTGTTGATTTCAAGATAAGAAAGGAACAAAATTTTCAATGCTTTAATTGTCATAAATTTGGTCTTAAAGAAAGTAAGTGCAAAAGTCAAGTTTCAAATATGGGTTGTTAAAAGGCTATTCTGTAAATATGGGCCAATTCATCATGGTAATACACACTGGTTAAAGGATGTGAGAGGATGAGGAGCTTCCTCACATGACGCACTTGATACCCCATAGGAAGGCCTTTGTCTGTTCAATGTTGTTTGTTCAGAGAAAAAGGCTCCCAAAGCACACAAAAACTACTGCAAACACTTCGCCTCCCTTACATAAACCCCCTCTACGTCAAAGGCAAATTCTCCATAATAGCCCTTAATGTCATCAAACAACCATGACTATTGTACAACCTTAATTGATCAGTGCATATGGGAAAACTAAATCCCCCAACATATTTTATAGTGTTCAGAGTCAAACAGTCTTGTTCAATGAAAAAGTTTTGCAACCCGTTGGAGGTAAGGATCTTCTAAAAAAAAATCTCTGCAAATGTTTTCCATTGAAGAATTAATGGTCTTTCAGTTGTGATAGTTGGCTCTTAAAATCCCTGCAAGTCTTTTCTGGGAAAAATCTAAGAAATGAAAAAGCTAAAAACATCTACAAGTAAAGAAGCTTCATATTGATTTATGATCTTGTCGTACATAGTTTTAGGGATGGGTCTTCTAACAAAACCCATCCCTAAGTACTCTTGAAATGGACTGCAATGGACGATGACGCCATAGAACTTCCTTAACTGCTTACAAAAGAATTTGTTTTGACCAATGGAAAAAGTCGACTGATAATTTTTTCCATATCAGACACTTTTCCGTCTGGTGGGCGATGCCCACAATAAAAATAAAAATAAAAAATCATACTGGCTTAATTAAGGATTGGGATTTCCAAACAATTATATATCGGTATAATCTTTATTAGAATGGATGTCTCCTTAAAAGAAGGATAATCATAACTGTATTGGCTATAAATCATATCACATGTGGTTTAAAACTTGAACACAATAAAAAAATTATGCCATTAACTTCACTAATTAAATTAAAACACTTCTATTTTTATTATAATATATAATTGAGAACTATAAACTAACTGCCATGGAAAATATAAAAAATTGGACATGTATTTTAAATTTTTCTTATTTTAGTTTAACAAGAAAAAAATCTTGTAGAAAAATTTAAAGAAACAAATGCTTGCATCAATTTTTCAATCAACAAATTAAATGAATTTAAATAATTTAAAATAAATCCAAGTTTGGATTTTATGAATATAAGATTTCCACATCATACAAATAATACCTTCAATCTTTAACTCTTTATTCTAAAATTATCCAAAATAATTTTAGATGTAATATAAATTCTAAAAAATTAAATGCAACATCAACCATGTAACCCCAGTAACCCAAACAGTAAACAGGTACCATCTAACAGACTTGTAACTTATATCCATGTCCAAAGCCATCTAAATTAGACTGGTCGAGTCCTAGTTGCATAAATCAAGTATAACCTTTCCATAATGTGGCAATACACATACATCTTCTGAAATCATCTTTCATATGACAAAAATCCTTCTTTTGTATCTTTTAATCGATGTCCATACTATGTCGTTATTGTGTATGATAAGTTTGAAATATGTAGAATAGTAATCACTAAAATTTTTTATATTTGAAGATCATTTAAAAGTAGTAAAAGAGGAAGAGAAGGCCTGCTGGAACAAGCACCACATCTAGACAGGATTTTGTCCACCACATGGCCAATCCCTTCCTCTCTTTACAGGGAATTAATAATTGGACTCCTCAACATTAGACTTAGTAGATGAACTCATAATTTCAGAACTTCATGATTCTTTTCATTTAATAATTTTAGAACATCCTTACAAGGATGTTGTAAGAGCCTAGAATTTTCCTTTTTAACTATTTCTAGAACTCAAACACAACATAGCCATACAAATGATCATTATTCTAATGAAAATGGATAGAAGAATGCTGCGATTTTCTGCTGGGTGCGGCTAGGGTCTTTGTGCCCTAGCTATTTGTGGTGTTTGTCTTTGTACAGGGGCAGTGAAGGTGTGTGCTAGTGGGCTACATTCGGGTTGTGTTAGAGCTGTGTTTTTTGTGGTGGGTTTTGGTTCTGTTGGGTGCTGGATTTGGGGTTTTGTTTGCCTTTGTTAGTTTTTGTGGCTCGGGTTCTGAATGGTAGGGATTTCAATGACCTCAGAATTGGTGTTGTCAGGTTGTGATAAGACTCATCATGGGTCTTCATTCAGCATGCATGCACAAAAGGCTGAGACTTTTTATGCGAGTGAGGGTCCTAAGATGAGGAAAACTAATGGGTGCTTGCCTTGAAGCCAGGATTGCCCTGTTTTAGTCATTTCTCCAGATTCAGTGTCAGAAAATGTCTCCTACTAGAGTCGGCATGCTCTCATTTTCAAGTTTCTTGGTACTCGCATTGCTTTGTCTACACTAGAATCTTGGGTCCAGAGGTCGTGGCAGATTGAAGGCGATTTGGATATTATGCTGGCTGCTAATAGTTATTTTATGGTTGTTTTCACTAATATGGTAGATCGTAATAGGGTGTTTGAAGGTGGCCCTTATTTTTACAATCAAGCTGGGTTGTTTATTAAACCATGGCATATGGGTTTTAATTTGGATGAGGAGATTCCTTCTCAAGTTCCTATTTGGGTTCGCCTGCCTCGCCTCCCTCTTGAATTTTGGAGAGAGGATATCCTACAGAGAGTTGCTTCTCTTTTGGGGAAGCCTACTGCGGTTGCTACCCAAACTCTGGATAAAAAGGTTATTTCCTTTTCTCGTATTTGTGTCTAGATTGATCTCAGTAATCCACTACTAGATTCACTGGAAATCTATATTGGTTTTGCATCATGGATTCAATATCTACATTATGAATCTATCCCTTTTTGATGTTGGTTCTATCATGAGTATGGCCATCTCTAGCAGCAGTGCCCCAAAATTCGTAAGGATGCTTCTTCTTCTCATTCCCCTTCCTTGGCTCCTCCCCCTGTTGGTAGTGAGGATAAAGGGAAAGCTCCCATGCAAGAGGAGGCTACAGTTAAAGATAAGGATGGTTTTGTGCAAGTTAAATCTAAGGCTAAAGGAAATCGAGGTCAGAAGAGGCCTTTTAAGGATAGGCAGTCAGCCGGGGTTTTCAATAGATTTGAAGTTCTTGATTCCTTAGCTCTAGAGGAAGGTATTCCAAATGTTTTCACTGTTAGAGTATATAGTTATCTTCACTTATTAATTATATCATGTTGATATTAATTATTAAGTTATTCGTACTCTATTTTTCACTTAAGCTTTCTGTTAGGTTAGCTCTTTCCCCTTTTAGGGTTTCATTCACCTTTAAGGTTGAATGCTTGTAATTATTGATTATTCACTATTTGGGAAATATAATTTTGCTCTCACTCCGCTGAGATTTTTCAAGGCTTCTGTCTCTATGGTTTCCATTTAGCATTAGGTATTTGCATGCAAGTGTTCTTGGTGAGATGTGAAGTTGGATTTCTCAACTTCTACATGGTATGAGAGCCACCCTGTCACTATTTGGTTTGAAGGTTTTTTGAAGCCATAATTTGAAGATGACAGCCACAGCTTCTCTAGAGTTTTTCTATCACTTTGAAGGAGGCACTATTATCTAGAGATGTTTGAGAAAAAATGGACTACACCATTACGTTCAAAAGGCTTCGGAGAGTCAAAATACCTATAAACTTTGTTGGTTTTGGTCACAATGACCCCAGAGAAAAAAATCGACCTCCTAGGCCGTACGACTCAAAAAAAGAGGCGAAAATAATTTTAAAAAAAAACAAACATTTTTTAAGTTTTTTTTGGGGCTGTCGGAGCACACTGCCAATGTGCCACCCCACCGCCACTGCCACCCACCATGGCCCAGCCCGCGCCTGGTCTCCCGCCAGCGCACCACCCTCTGGCGCCCGACGGAGCTTCCAGCGCCACCAACAGTGTCGCTCACCCCTGTGCCACCTCCTGGGAGTGGCTACCACCAGTGGTCGCCACCTGCCAGCCATTGGCCCACCACCGGTTAGTACGGTGCTGCGGGAAAAATTTTCCGGGAAAAAATTCAAATTTTTCGGCGAAAATCTCTTTTTCCGGTGACTGGAAAAAAAATTTCGGCGAACTCCTGACGGCTATCAAATTTTACCTCAGTAGCTGTGATGGTCATTTGGACACCAAATTTTTTTCCATCTCTGTGTTTTTCTAGAGAATTATCTTTTGAAGGGGCACTTGGTTTTTTGGTCATAACTTGAGCATACGGTGTCCGTTTTCAAAAATTAAATATCGTCGGAAAGGTGTTTCCGAGTTGAATGTGTTGATGCTGGTCTTGATCTCTAGTTCCACTGTTTGATCTCCTATTTTTTGCGTCAAAGTTGAGGCCTTATTTTCCTCCTTCTCTGCATTTAGACCTCAGGTTTTTCTCTTGTTCTTTATGTTTTTTGCTTCATTTTGTCGTGTACGAGAGTTAGTTTGATAGTTTGTGGGGGGTGCATATTTTTTTCTGCATTTTCAATTCAGAGAGACCCTTCTACTTCCATCTTATTCTCCTAATGTCAGACACATCCATTATCATTTTGACTCTACATGACTACCACACATGGAAGCCACAAATGACCAAAATCCTCATGTCACAAGGTTTATAGTCCTGCCTGGATGCAGTTCAACCAGTTCTACAAAGACCTTATGAGGCTCTTATGCACAGAAACATGATGGATGAGGCAATGGGCCTCATTTCCATGAATATTTCAAATGGGTTGTTATTCCACCTGGATGGTCTGACCACACCTAGGGATATGTGGGACAAGCTTTCCACCTTGTTTGGCACAATGAATCAGTTCAGGGTTCTCCAGATAGATGCAGAGTTCACCTCCTTGGTACTTGAATCATTCAACAGCATTGAAAACTTCCTAATGAAGTTCAAGTCTCTTTGATCTATTTTACAGGTTGCTAGAAAGATGAAGTCAGATGTTGAGTGTATCTTTCTGATACTCTAAAAGCTCATGGCCCTTATCAGATTTTCACTTCTACCTTCTACTCCACTATGGATGCACTAGGTGCACGTCATGTTATGCCCTCTTTTGAGACCTTCTGTGATAGGTGAACTCATGAGAAGTCCAAGCTCAGTTAGATGGATTCTCTTACAGGTTAAAATTCACAGGCATTTCTTGCCAAGTCATCTCAGGATACATAGAAGCAAAAGCTGAAGCAGATATCTGATTCCTCTTCTCAACACTCTACTGGCCCGCCATCTTCTTCTAAGAAGGAGAAATAGAAGACTAAGAACCCTACATGTTCCTATTGTCAGAAGGGGCCTCATGATGAGTCACATTGTTTTCAAAAGAGTTTTGATGGCTATGAGAAATAGATTACATATTTGCAAGCTCTCCTTCAGAAGAGCACTATTTCCTCTCTATCCTCTTCCACCTCACAGGGGTCTGCTTTTAAGTCTTCTTCCTCATCTTCGACATCTAGACAGGATTTTGGATAGGGTCATGCATTACAGGCTTCCGTTGCATCCCCTTCCCACGTCCCTTGGATACTAGATTCAGGTGCTTCTTACCATATGGCGTCTTCTCCAGAGATCTTATCTTCTATTGAGACTTCTCCTATTCCCCACATTCTCATGGGGAATAATACTATTATGTAAATCTACAGGAAAGGTTCTTTACACATTCAAGATGGCACATTCAATGATGTATTGTATGTTCCATCTCTGTCTACAAACCTTCTCTTGATTTACCAGATTACACAAAGTGGATCAGGGAAGATAGTTGAGTTCACTCCAGATTCAGTCTTTATTTAGGATAGTGTGATAGGTGGCATTATTGCTACAGGGAAAGTCGATCATTCCACATATCTCTACACCTTTTCTCTCTTTGGTCCACCATCTCCATCATCAAAGCACAACTCTCCTCTTCCGCGAGAGCATCATGTGGTGCAATCAGGTCACTTGAACCTTTGTGTTGTTCCTGAGACCACTGTTGTGACTGCTACACCACATCTTGTTGAGGTTTTTTCTCTTCAGTAGGACTCTTCTTCAGCACTGCCAGAGCCTCTAGCTCCATTCATCAAGCCACCAGGTGTAGTTGTTGAGGATTCTATATAGGACACTCATCTCCTCTCTCATGATAGTGTCAGCACACCTATCATACCACTTGCATTGGGGATTCCATTTTAGGATCCTCATGTCTACTCCTTTGAGCATCAACTCGGCCTTCTAGTGCCACCTCTTATTTTGAGATTACCTCTTCAGTACTCACTGTATTTCACTCCTTTGCATTGGAGTCACAGTGGTTTTTTCATTGATCCAGGGGTTCTTTCATTCTGGGGGGGCTTTGGAACCTTGACCCTCTCTCACGGGGGGTCTGGCAACATGCATTGGACTCATGGCCTTGAGAGAGTCTTTTGAAGTCATTCTTTGTATTTTGCTTTCTTTTCTATCTCTTTTGGAGAGGAGTTTTTCCCACTGAGTTTTCTCCTTTGTCTCCAGTTTATAGAGATTTCCTTGTATTGGGTACCTGATCAGGCCTTGTTGCCAAGACCCATTTTCCTACTTTCATAGCTGTGCTAGGTTTTCTTACCTCCTAAGCTTCGCTTAAGGGGGGGTGTTAGAGTATATAGTTATCTTCACTTATTAATTATATCATGTTGATATTAATTATTAAGTTATTCATACTCTATTTTTCACTTAGGCTTTCTCTTAGGTTAGCTCTTTCCCCTTTTAGGGTTTCATTCACCTTTAAGGTTGAATTCTTGTAATTATTGATTATTCACTGTTTGGGAAATATAATTTTTCTCTCACTCTATTGAGATTTTCCAAGGCTTTTGTCTCTGTGGTTTCCATTCAGCATTAGGTATTTGCATGCAGGTGTTCTTGGTGAGCTATGAAGTTGGATTTCTCAACTTCTATAGTCACTTCTACTACGACTGGAGTGGGTATGGTGATTGCTCCAGCTCTTGTGCCAGATCTTGTTCAACAAGGTCCTCAGGTACAGTAGGTGACTTTGGATAATCCCATGGAAGATGATATTTTTTTGACAAATTTAGCTAGGGAGGTTTTATCTGCTTCTCATGCTAAGGGGTCTTCTCATCGGCTGGGAGTACAACAATGACCCCTTAAGAAAGGTCCTGTTGATAACTTTTCTAGGGGATAGAAGACAGACCATGATAAGATTAAGATTATAGGTGACCTATTGGTGGAATCAGGGTTGGTTAAACCTATTGTTGCTCACTTTTCTCAAACCTCTCAATGATCATTCTCTCTTAGAATGTGAGGGGGTTGAATAGCACCTCCTGTCAACAAGCTATTTGTGATTTGATTGAAATTCATTGTCCAAATGTCTTTGTGTTCAAGAGACAAGGGTTTCTATTGAGGTCATGCATCAGTGTGCTCCACGTATTTGGTATGTTGGTCAGTGTCAGAGTATTGGTTCACAAGGTAACTCTGGAGGTTTGGCTTTTTTTTGGAACCCTCAAAAAAATTTTCCCCTTTGGGGGATCTCTATTCATAATTCCATCTCTATTGTGGCTGCTGCTTTGGATTCTGGTGAGACTATTCTTGTTACCAATGTTTATGCTCCTATTGATATTCATGGAAAAATTAGACTATGGGACCACATTAGGTATGTTCTCTCTTGTGGTCCTTATTTTCCTTGGATTTTGGGTGGGGATTTCAATTCTATTTTATGTTTGGAGGAGAAAATAGGTGGTCTGCCTAGGCTTGGTCCTGCTTCTTTTCTTTTTCAATCCCAGGTGGATGCTCTTTTTTTTATTGATGTTAAGCCTTCAAATGAAATTTTCACTTGGGACAATAGATGTAGTGGTCATGAGGCCATCTTTGAATGTCTGGATAGGTTTTTGGTTTCTTGTTTCTAGGTTGGAGGTGGTCTGGTTACCAGTTCTAAAATTCTTGACTGGAGGGGTTCGGATCATTGGCCCATTAAGTTCTCTTCTTGTCTTGTGGCTTCTCTTAAGAGGCCTTCTTTCAGATTTTAGCTTATGTAGCTTTGTGACTCTATGCTTTACGACTTGGTGGCTAAGTGGTGGAGAGAGGGTGGACCAGCTTATGGCAAGGCTATATTTATTTTTGAGAAGAAACTTAAATATGTAAAGTATCATCTTAAGAGATGGAATACTTCATGTTTTGGAAACCTCTAGTCTAGAAAGAAGAATGCTCTTGATTGTCTTGCAGTGATTACTCACCATATTAGGGACTCTGGCCTTACTGTTATTCTTGGCAAGGAAGAATCTCAGGCTTTACGGGATATGGAAGAATGGGAGCTTCGTGAGGAGATTTATTGGAAACAAAAGGCTCACATTGATTGGTTGCAGGAAGGGGATAGAAATACTACTTTTTTTCATCTTTTGGTTCAGGCTCATCATAATAAGGGGTGTATTTATTCTCTTTTTACTTCAAAAGGACTTAAGATTTCCTCTCAAGCTACTCTTATTAGGGAAGCCCACCATTTTTATTCTTCTCTTTTTGCTAAAGATTCTTTATTTGCTGATGAAGAGGAGAATTTGATTTTGTCTTGTATTCCTTCTCTTATCACCAGGCCAATGAATGATTCTCTTATTCATCTGATTTTGATCACAGAGCTTGAGAAAGTTGTTTTTGGGATGAATACTAGCAAGGCTCCTAGGCCTGATGGTTTTCCCGTGGATTTTTTTTAGGAATTTTGGGATATTATTAATCAGGATCTCTTGGAGGTGGTTAGGGAATCTCTTCAGAATAAGTAGATGCTTTGTACTTTGAACTCCATATTTTTGATGCTCATTCCAAAGAAAGATGGGGCTGAAAATCTTGAGTCATTTCACCACATTTCCCTTTGCAATGTGCTGTATAAAATTATCACTATGTTGATTGTGGAAAGACTTAAGATATGTCTTCTGGTTGTCATCTCTAAGGAGCAAGCGGGTTATGTGGCTGGTAGGCAGATTCTTGATGGGGTTGTTGTTGCTTCAGAATTTATTCACTCTATGTCAGTTTCAAAAGAGAGATCTATGTTCATCAAGTTGGATATGGCCAAGGCTTGTGACAAAGTCAAATGGAGTTTTCTTCAAAAGATCCTTCTAGCCTTTGGCTTTTGCCTTGAATGGGTGCACTGGATTTTGAGTTGTGTTACTTCATCTTCTTTCTCTGTTATTATGAATGGCGATCCTTTAGAGCCTTTTGGTGCCTCCAAAGGCCTCCACCAAAGAGATCCTATTCCCCATACCTCTTTATCATTTTGGCTGAAGGTCTGGGTCGCTTTCTTAAGCTTCGTGTTACTCAAGGTTTAATTCATGGGTGGCATTGGGGTGGCGGCTTTCCTCATCTCTCTCATCTATAGTTTGTGGATGACACTTCTCTTATGAGACAGGCTCGTGTTTAGGAAGCTACTTCTTTTAGGCAAGCTTTGGATGTGTACCTTGCTACTTTTGGTCAGAAATTTAATGAGCCTAAGTCCTCCATTTTCTTCTTCAATACTCCTTAAGCTATTTAGAGGCATATTGCTAATATTATGTGGTTTTCAATTGGTTCACTTCCCTTTGTTTATCTGGGTATCCCTCTCACAGTGGGTAGGCATCCCAGATCCACTTGGCAAACTTTGCTTGATAAATTGCCCCAAAAGGTTAGCCACTGGACTCATTGTTGTCTATCTACTATGACTCGTTTGACTCTTTTAAAGTCGGTTATCTAGGCCCTTCCTATTTACAGGTGTTTTTTTTAGGCTGCTCGTATGTACTTCCTTCAGGAATTTGATGCTCTCTCCCACCAATTTCTCTTCAGTGGGAATCTCTCAACTTCTAGATGGAGCCTTGATAGGTGGGAAATTGTGTGCAGACCAATTAAAGAGGGTGGCCTTGGTTTACGGTTTTCTATTCTTAACGGAAAATTTCTTGCTGCTAAGCTTTATTGGCACTGGTGTACTAATTAGCATCATCTTTGGGCTTGCATCCTCTCCCATAAGTATCTTCCTGGAGTTGATGGCTTTAATATTCCATGCTTTCCTCTGTTGGGGAGAGGTTCTATGATTTGGAATACTTTGAAGCTTGGAGCTCAGTTGGTTAAAGATGGTCTCTTTTGGATCTGTCACTCTGGATCTCAAGCTTTGTTTTGGCTTGACTCTTGGGATGGTTACCCCTCTATCCTTTCCTCTCATCCTCATCTTCAGGCCCTTTCTGATTTTCTTCTTATTGCTGGTTGGGACACCATCGATCATTATAAGATTGGACATGGAGGGGGGTTGACACATTGGAAACATTTCTCTGAATGGTCTCCAGGGGGTTCTGATGAAGATAAGCAAGAGCTAGCTCAGATCTTACAGGCTCAGGATTGTACTTCTTTGGTCGCACATGATGTTTTAGCCTGGAATAGTAGTTATTTGTCTGGGAAATTCTCTGTGTCTATTGGCTATGTGGAACTTCTCCAACAGACTTTTGGTGCAATTCATGTGCCTTAGTGGAAAGAAGTCTGGGATAAGAATTCGTGGCCCAAGTGCAATTTTTTTATGTGGCTGGTGATTGACAACCGGTGCCTCACTTGGGATAATTTATGCAAGCATGGTTTTTAGGGACCTTCGATGTGTGTTTTGTGTCACTCTACTAAGGAAAACATCTCTCATCTCTTCTTCCAATGCTCCTTCACTAGACATATGTGGCATTCTTTGTGGAATGTGTGGAACCAATCATGTTGGCATGTCTCTTCTTTAGCAGAGTTCTTTTCTCGATGGGGTAAGGCTCCTGTGATAACTGCCTTTCTTAAGGTTGCCTGGCATCTTGGACCTTCCTTTCTTATTTGGCATATTTGGTTGGAGCGAAATCAAAGAATCTTTCAGGATGTGTCCTTGGAGCCTCATTACTTGTGGTGGAAGATTCTCCACTCTTTGAGAGAAACTGTTTCTGCAAAATGTGACACTATGGAGGCTATAGATCCTGGAGATGCTATTGTTCATAACCGCCTGAATTTTCCTCCTCCACAAGGCAGGCATTTGAGGAAGAAATGTCGGCACACTTTGCGAAAGATAAATAGAGTTGGGAAGTGGAGTGCTCCTCCGAAAGGTACTCTTAAAATCAACACTGATGGGTCTTCTAAAGGAAATCTAGGTCCTGCTGGTATTGGTGGACTGGGCAGAGATAGTAGGGGAGATGTTCAGTTTATATTTTCAGTTTATAAAGGTCATCACACTAACAACCTGATGGAGCCCATAGCTATCTTGTATGCTGTGGAGCGTTCTTGTGACCTTGGATGGCGAAGGCTTATCTGTGAATCTTACTCGCAGGTGGTGATTCACCTTTTGACTCACCCGCATTCTAAGGATGTTAGTTGGAAGTTAGACTTGATTGTCAACCAGATTCTTCATTTGTGTGTTTCTTTGGATTCTATTACTTTCACCCATATCCCCAGAGAGTGGAATGGTGTTGCTGATTGTCTGGCCAATTGGGCCTCTGATTATATGTTTTCTTGGAACATTGTAAATATGACTCAATTACCTCCGGGCCTATCTCATCAGCTATCTATCTTTTAGTGGATCTTGATAGGGCTGTTTGACGCCTTCTGGCTGTAGTTCTTCTTGCTTAAATAAATTTTCACCCCTCTTTTATTTCAAAGTAGTAAAAGAAATCATAGATGTTAATAGATATTTGATAGGTACATATAAATAGTTCTACAGTTAAACACTATAAAAATTGGCTTCATCAGAATTTGAATAGGTTTCGTATTGGTTCCTATGTTCAAACTTTATAACAGGGACTTTAGAATGTCGTCAATATCATTGCTTCTTGTATGTTGATAAGACTCTTATAAAGACTTGTTCTATAAAGAGATCTTCCCTATATAAATCATATTGTAAAACAAGAGATCTTCCCTATATAAATCATATTGTAAAGTTTTACAGCATATTGTTATTGTACTTGCCGTAGGCAATAACAAACAGTGAATTAGTTTCACACAAATAAACCAATCATAAATCATTATTTTTTTTATTTTCAACTATTTGTAAAGTTTAAATATTTATTTATGAATTAAATATATTCTATAAATTACTTATTTCAATTATGATTGGTTCAATCAATTTGGTCTTATAGGACCCCTTTTTTTGGAGGCTTGCCAAATTTGATTTTTTTCGGATAGTTACCATAGTTTGATAATATGTAATCCATATATCATTAAAAAATGGTCTTTTAATTTACAATATAGTATATTTATGAGATATTACTCTAAACATGTTATTTTCATTAAAAAAATTCAATTATTTATAATATATAACTATTATATATTCTAAATAAATTAACTATATTATTTTTTTAATATATATATTATAAATAATTATTACAATTTATAATATATAATATATATTATTCTATAAAATATAATATAAAAGTACTATATGATATATGCTATATTATGTAATTTTAGTATTTCATTAACTCTTTATTATTTATTTTTTAAATTCCATCTTACATTTAAAAATTTTAACTATATTTAAAAATTTTAGAATTATAACAATACAAATGAAATTATAATATATACAAACATAATTTATTAAATTTTTCAGATTTTATACAAAAAAATTTATTTAATTTTTAATCTATAATAATTTTACTTTTATTAAATAAATATTAATTAAAATTAAATTTACATATAAAATTATAACTAATTACTCCAAGTGCAGACCTTGTTTTTCAATATATCTCTTTACTTTCTAGATAGATTTGGATCATATTTGAAGTTATTAGAAAGTAATTTCTATATACATTATTTCCCTACGACAACTACCAATAACTAAAACTATCGTCTGCATGTTTTTTTATTTATGAATAGTGCCTTTTCTATTAAAAATATTAAAGTTACATATCCACAAAAAAGGGGCCGGGGGACATAGAAATCACCCTGCAGAGTTCACACGGCAGAGCCAGAAATGAAAACTATTCATCAAAAAAACATAAAGCCATTAGGCAGCAAGAGCAGTAGCAGAAGGTGGAGGATCTTTATCATTCGATCCCCACGGCTTAGTGGGATTGACAGGAGGGTCGGGAAGTGACCAACCATCATCATCAACTTTTTCTTTTTATTTTTCATCTGCCCTGGGTGGGGAGATTGCAAGAACCAGGCGGGGATACTTGGAAGAGGTGGCAAGAGGCCAATCCAAGCCACGACGAGCACCAGGAGCATCAGGAGGGGCAGTCTGAGCCAGAGCCGGCGCCCACCCAGAAGGCCGAGGTGGCGGAGAAG
>MU228233.1:2367375-2385442 GCA_018584345.1 Thuja plicata
GAGCCACTTTATTGGCTTGAACTTGAATCTGCATCATAACATTATTACATATACAAGCTTTGTTAAACAAAGCAACATTTGTATCAAGAGAGCTGTGAGAAAAAATAACAGCATTTCTATCTTTCCATAGATTAAACAAAATCTCCATCCTGAAAGTATGCCAAAGCTGGGTAAACTTGGAGGGGAGTCTAGAAGAATCTCCTAAGACAATCATATGCCAAGAAAAAGGCTCGAGCTGAAAGGGCTTAAAAAAATCATGAATCCACTGCCAATATTGTTGAGCTCTCCTACAGAACCAGAAAATGTGCAAAAAGGTCTCAGGGTGACTGTAAAAAGGACATCAAGGGTCATGAACCCCCAGATGCTTGAGCCTAGGGCCAACTGGGAGACCTTGAAACAAAAGACACCAAGCAAAAAGAGCCATCTTGGGCTCTGTAATGGCTGTCCAGATGGTGTGAAAGCGAGAGCTCCAGTGGGAAGTGGTTGAATGAAGATGCCATCTCTGGTTAAGGATATCCACCATTGGAGGATGCGGGGATAACCACCTATAACCAAGCCTTGGCTTGTAATTTCTAAAAGGCGTGGCAGGATACCATTTCCAATCGTTCCACCAAGGCCTAGTAGTCTGAATGCCAATATTATGAACCAGATTGGTAGGAATAGCCAAAATCAAAAGATCAAAATTCTGGCAATCAGAATGAGCTAGCCGAAATTGAACCCGCATATCCTCCCAAGATCAGAGCCCCATAGAGACTCTGGAAAAAAGATCTTTGGGAGTCCGAATGCCATGTTTGAAAAATGCAGAGCACAAGCCCCTTGGGTTCTGGCCAAGGGTATACCGTGTATGGAAAATAGAGGAGACCACCAGAGGCTCTATTGACTAAAAGAGAGCCCATTGTGGAAAGCATCCCCATCCCATCGAAGCCAGGGCTTAATAGCTTCCCAAGCTTTCCAAATGCTCTTGATGACGAAGGTACCCTAGATTTGAACAGGTTCTCTCATAATGAGCAAAGTCTGGAGGCCAATGCCTTTCCAAGCTGGCCGGTGAACCAGAAATCCAGCGGAGATGCAATGTCTGACAAGAATTTTCCAGGCCTTATCACCAATGAGAGCTCAGATAATCCACTTCACACAAAGAGCAAGCCCTTGCTCCTGGGTGGAAAGAAGGCCCAGGCCTCCAGAATCACGTGGAAGGCAACAGTACTCCCAGGCAACTCGATGAAACCCATGGCCATCAGCACAAGAGGCCCAAAGAAAGTCTTTGATTAGACGCTCAAGCTTGAGATAAGAGGTCTTAGAGGGAGCCCAGCAAGAGGAATAATAAACATGGGTAGCAGCCAGCACTTTGGAACAAATCTTGAATTTCCCTGCAAGAGAAAGCGGCTTGCAAATCCAATACTACAATTTTTTCTCAATTTTAGCAAGCACAACATTCCATAATTCCACAGAAGAGCCATTAAAGGAAAAAAGAATGCCCAGAAAGTGAAAAAATTCTCCATGTCGAACCCATTTCCAGTTGAAACTAGCAAGCCAAGGCAGGGCTGGAAGAAAAGACTGTCTAAAACAAAGAGTTTTACCCCATTCAATGGCTGATCCAGAGGCTTGACAAAAGGTGTCCAGGCACTGTAAGGCATTGGAAATATTCTCCTCATCCTCAATAAGAGTGAGAAAGGAGTCATCAGCAAAATGGCCATTAACCAATTGGGAAGAAGAGTCAGGCAGGGAAATTCCCTGAACCAAGCCAGTGGAGACAGAGTTGGCAAGTAAATACCCAAAGCCTTCTGTAGCAAGCACATATAAAGTAGGAGCCAGTGGAAAACCTTGCCGAATGGATCTGAAAAGCCCAAAAGTATCAGATTGGGCCCCATTGATGGTAATGCAAGCAGAAGCATCTCCAAATAGCATTTCCATAGATTGCAAGAAGTGAGGGCCAAACCCTAGAGCTTGAAGCATAGCAAGAATGAAGGGCCATTCAATGCGATCATAAGCTTTAGCGAAGTCAATTTTGAGGAACAGAGTAGCCTATTTAGATTAATGAGCCCACTCCATCCCTTCCCAAACAACAATTATGTTATCAAGAATATACCTGGACTTGATAAAGCCAGTTTTCTCAGGACCAACAATAAGGGGAAGGAGATGTCTGATCTTGAGAGCTAAAGCTTTGGCAATGATCTTGTAGGAGACATTCAAAAAAGTGATGGGCCTCCAATTGCAGATATACTCTAGATCACCAGACTTAGGTATGAATTTGATATTTCTTTTGTCGATTATATTTCCCAAACTTTTGTTATGAAAAGCTTTGAGGTAAACTTTGTGCAAGTCAGGACCCACAGCATCCCAGAGGTGTTTGTAGAATTCACAGGGGAAGTCATCGCATCCTGGAGATTTATCATTGGCCATAGAGAAGGCTGCCTCTTTAAGGTCTGAGATGGTAAGCATTTTCTCACAGAAGGCACACTGCTCAACCGCTAGGTGGATTGGAGTAACAGCTATACAAGCCTTGAGAGCTTCCTCCCGAGCAGTCGAATTTCCCTTAGAGGCAAAGACTTGCTCATAGTGCTGGACAAAGGCCTGAAGAATGGCCGGAAGTTCAGTAAGGGTTTCAGATCCTTTCTTGATCTTTTGAATACCAACATTAGTAGGATGAGCTTTGAGAGCCTGAAAAAACTCCTTGGAGGCTCTGTCGCCCACCTCCAACCAATGGAGGTAGGCTTTGATTTGGGCACCACGAGAAGCATAGGCATCAACAATTTGTTTCTCATGGTGAAGCTAAGCTAGCTTAAGTTGGAGATCGGTATCAAAAAGATTCAACATAAGCACTTTAGCAGTGCTACCTAGAGCCTTAGTATTATCTTCATAAGCACGCTTTCTGAAACAGGCTAGCTGACGACCATAAATGTGAAGAAACCTTGCAGTGCGGGCAATGGCGTCATTCCACCACTAAATCCAACCAGTATCACTGTGGGGCCGAGGAGCTAAATTCCAAACTTGAAGAATGTGGGCTATAGTGGAATTGTGCGTCAGCACAGACGTGTTGAGAAAAAATTGTGTCTAAGTAGCTCTCCTGGCGCAGGACTTCCAAGTAATGGAAAAGTAAATGGGGAAGTGATCTGACAAGGTAACATCTGTCAGAGGAATGATAGGTAGGTCTCGATCTTTAGAAAAGGAGAAAAAATATTGTGCCATTATCATAGCATGATCCAGCCTCTTAAAAATGCAGTCAGAGCCAGCTCTAAAATTGGACCAAGTATGCCAGAACCCACCCTGTTGGCGGTGGTTAGCATTGGAATAAAAAAGGCCCAATTTATTGCGCATGTGATACCAGGCTTCTCTCTCCCCAGCTGTCCAGCGAAAAGGTAAATTTCCTTCTTTGTCAGAGGCCAACTCAACCATGTTAAAGTCCCCACACATAGCCCAAGTAGCTGGAGGAAAGTTGTCTGCCAGCCAGACCCATAATTGAGATCTTTCGACAACATCATTGGGGGTGTAAACATTAATTACACCAAAAGAATGATTATGCAGAGATAGAAAAATCCAGGTTGCATTTTGCATCGGGTCAGATCCATGCACAATAACACAAGAATGAAGGCGAGGTGACAGAATAGTAATGACACCGCCTTTGCCAGCTTCGTGCTGAGAAGAAAAGATAATGCCGTCTGACCATATGACACGATAGGCAGAGTGAAACAAAAACCCATAAATTTTAACTTCTTGTGAACAAAGCACGTCCAAATTTTGAAGTTTGCGACGGGTATCACGAACATAGTACTTTATAGAGAGGTCAGTTAGACCTCGCACATTCCAGGACAAAAAAATATAAAAACTCTTGCATGGCTTCCTCGTCCCCAAGAGAGGAGAAGCTATTCTACAAGTAGGCTGGAACAGAACCAAAGCTGGGGAGAAATTCTCCAGACGAGGTGAACTGCCTTTTATCTGGGTCATCTGTGTGACCATCAGGACTGCGAGACCTACGCATAGCCCTGGAAGTAGGCAAAGAAGCCACTGGTGGCGCTAGCACCACTTATGGAGTGGATGGCTTCGCAGTTGAACTCTTCCCCTGTGAAACAGGGTTTGAAAGAAAGGGCACCACTGGTGGCGCATAAACTGGCAGAGAATGACCAACAGGCGTATCCGGAGACAGCAACACAGCAGCAAAGGTTGGTGGTGTCTTAGGGCCTGTGGCATTCTGGCCTTTACCCGTAACTGTAGTCCATTCTTCTTTTTTTCCAGCATCGGTGGCTTTGGCCGGTGCATCTTTAGGAGTAGGTTTCACCTGAGGGGTAGCCAGCGGGCAATCTTTGATCTTGTGCTCTGCCGATTGACACCGATAATAGGTGTTGGGAAGATTCAAATAAAGAACCTTTTGGGAGATGGTGAGAGCACCAATCTAAATTTCAACAGTATCCTTGAGGTTCCTAGAAAGGTCAACCTCAACACAGACTCGCTTCTGGGGACGGGCATTGAAAAATTTGTCATGCTCCATGACAATGACTTTGCCAAGGGTTTTAGCAATAGACTCAATAAACGGCCAACATGGCAAAGGGAGGCCAGGGAACTTGACCCAAACTGGAACCCTAAGTTTTTTGTCATCCGAGACAATAAAGTCTCGAGACCATTTCTGAAAAACTAGCAGGGAGGACCTAACAGTCCAGGGTCCATGGTTAAAAACCGCTTCCGCCTGAGAAGGGTTAGCAAACCGGAAAAGGAAAAAACCTTTGGTAAGGTTTTGCACACCATCAAGATAGACCCCATGCGGGGTCCATCTCTTGTTGACCCAATCTTTAAGGATACTTTCAGGAGGAGTACGACCCACAAAATATCCAATTAACGTATGCTTCTCTAACCATTCACAAGCAAAATCAAATTCCTGTGGATTAAGAACAATATCAGGGTTACCTCGTGAAAGACCTTCAGGATGAACTTGCGGGGACGTTTGTTCAGAGGAGGCACCATGGCTATCCAAAGCTTCAACTCGCACACCAGGAGCAACTGCTGGGCCAAAGTTGGCCGGAGCCATACTAAAGGCTAACCCTAATGCAAAAAGGATCCCGCAGTAAATGCGGTGTGACAGATGGATGGCCCTGAGCGGAAACACAGGCAGGACGCCGTATGCCGTCTGCATGTTTTTAAATAAATACATTTAAAATATTTATACTATTCATCATATACATAAAAACCCAATAATTTTGTTGACACAAAGTATTGAAACAATTGGAAAACAAATAAGAAAAGCTAAGATAATCAGAAATTTTCATTTTAGATTTGTGTCGAAGTATATACATTTCACTTTCGGCATTTCCTTACCTGGTATTTTCCTCTCCAAACCCTCCGATCATGGAACGAACCCAAATATAGTTCCATCCCTTGTCGACCTACCCAGATATAATGCCTCGTGTTCCTGTCATGCAACAGGTAGCAAAATTTTTGCAATTGTTATCAGTCAAAGAGTAATGCCCAAATCCATGTTTAAGCAGGTCCCCCGCTCAGAAAATTATTCTAATTCAAGATTTATCTGCTACCACAGTTTGGCAAGTTCCTCCAGAGCTATATTTATATTTCTTTGTTGAAACCCCATACTCATATCGGTAGATCTTTCCTCCTTTCAGAAAGCAATTTAAGCAGGTCTTTATTACTCCACCTTGTCCACAGTACCCACAATTAGAGCATTCGCTTGGACCCATCTTTGTAGCTGAAGAGATAAAACTCCCCTTAGAATATTTCCTAGAATATACAAAATGAATCACTCGATTCGCTTCATCGCAGATACCTGTTTCTGAATTCACAAAACATCAGGAGAAAAAATATATCACTTTCCATGTGACTTTGAGAAATCTAAGCCGTGTGGAAAGTTTTGTTGTTGAGTGTCCAAACAATTTTCTCTACATAATTTTATTTATTTTGCGTGCAGGAAGATTTTGAAAAAGTAAGTGCATTGTGATCAACTTGCCAACTAGGTTATGGGGGTTTAAGTTGCCCCACTAAAACAATGGATATTTATGCACAGAATACTTTCCATTTCAACGTTATAATAAAAGTAAATGTTTATTGAATATATTAGACAGATTTGAATTTTTAGATTTGATTGTCCTTATTTTTTTATTAACATTGTTAATTATTCTATGATTTATTATCAGAAGATAAACTAGAGGAGAGAAAAACTGATTCCAAATATTAGTGAAGAAAAAAACATTAGGAAAACAATAATTTTAGAATAGTTTGGAAAAACATATGCACTAGAAAAGTAAACATTCCTGAGATTATTTTGTTATTAGATTTGAAAGCACAAATCTATGTTGTTCAATATTCAAAGAATTAGGATTGAGAATCTCAACCAAAGAAATACCAGGGTAAACTTTATCAGGAGACTAGATCAGTCTTCTGTAATCAAGGATAATCTTAAATTTATTAAATAAAAATCATTATTTCATGTGGTTTGAATCTTAAAAACAGTTCAAAAATCAAAACACAACATATCATTAACCTCACCAATTAAACTAAAAAGTTTTTATTTTATTATAATAAACAATTCAAAACTATAAACTAATTGTAACTATGGAATTTTATTTATTATTAAAATGAACATGTAATTTAAATTTATTTTATTAAGCTTTTACAAGACTGAAATTTCTGTAAACTATTATTATTATTAGAAGAGGGTAGAGTGGAATCACAATTCATATACAATACATTTTTTTTGAAAAAAAAAAAAGCTAGGTACAGAAAATTTAAAGGAAAAAAATCTTGTACCAATTTTTATAATCAACAAATGAAATGAAGTTAAATATCTAAAACCATTTTTTATCATAAAAATAACACGCTCTAACTCTTTATCCAAAATAATTTTAGATGCGATATTAAATCTTAAAAATCTTTAACCAGCCTAAATGCAGCATCAACTATGCAACCCCATAAAGTAAACAGGTACCATCTACCCGAATTCGTAACTTAAACACATGTGCAGACCCATCTAAATCAGACTGGTCCAGTCCCAGTTGCGTCAATCAAGTATAACCTTCCAATAATGTGGCAATATAACATACATTTTCTGAACAAATTTGTATCCAAAGACTAACAAAAATTTTGGTCACAATTTAACATTGATTATGGTTAAATTACTAGCTTTTTTTTCCCACTGTCATAGTTCAAACAAATAGATACAATGTTCAGAGGCATAAATTCAATAATCCAAACCCACTTGGAATAAAAATTCCTCTGATGGCTCCTAAATAAACTGAAAGCCAACATTAGAAACTATGTCCAACTTAATGATGTAATTTATAATTAAAAGGCCGAAAAGAAAGTATGAAACCAATACTGAGCCAAAAAGGCCGTCAAATGTAAACCTATATAAACAGGAGAACCCATGACAACTATGATATAGTGAGAAATTCCTAGAACGAACCCTTAATAAACTCAGAGAGCCGCATGTTAGTTTTGTAGCTTAGACAATTGTTCTTCCATTTGCTAATAATTATTTATTTGACTCTTTGTAGAAACTTCTAGTTTGTAGAAATTTCTACCATGTGGAAACTTCTAGCAACTAGAAGTAACTAGAAATAAGGAGAGTAGTATAAAAGGGGGTCAAGGGGAATTTGGAGGACAACAAGTTGAAGAAGAAACTTGCAGTATTAGCAAGGGTGCAATGATAGCATTTGGGAGATAGCAATGGAGGAATATCAGCAGGAGGAGTTAGGAGATTGTCTGAGTTCTGTCATTGAAAGACAAGAAATTTTGTATCTCTTAATTTGCTGAAGATTAATATATATTTATGATCTACAGTACTGGTTTTCCCTTTGGGGTTTTTCCAGGGACAATTTGTCCAAAAATATTGTGTTATTGTGTTGCATATTTCTTTACATATTTTTTGGTGAAGTTGCAGTTGTGTTATTTTTCGTTATTTGTTAATCAAATAATCAGTATAAGATAAGAGATTAATAATCAGTGACTGCAATAGGATTTTTCACATGGTATCAGAGCAAAGTTGAGAGTAGAAAAGGTTTACCCTAGGCAAAGGAAAGAAATTGAGGGTTCATAAAACCTAGTTTGACCTCTTTAGAACTGTTACTTCTTTTATTTCTTGAGATGGCCTCAGCTAGTTTGAGAGATCAGGACAGATTGGATGGTGCCTCAAAATTTGGTGTCTGGAAAGCCAAAATTTCCTTATTACTGGAAGAGAATGGTATCAAGGAATATGTTACCAGTATTTTAGCTATACCTATAGATCCAGTACAATTTGCAGCATACAATAAGGATGATGTCAAGGTGAGGAGGATAATCCTTGATGGATTCAAGGACCATATTGTTCCACATATCGCAGAGTTAGATACAATGAAGAAGATGTGGGATGCCATTCTAAATCTCTACCAGAATGCTACCACTAATCGAAAGCTGATTTTCAGAGAAAATTGATGAATACCCGGATGAACAAGGGAGAATATGTTACAAGTTACCTCACTAGGCTTAGAATTGTCAAGGATGAGTTAGCAGTTGTTGGAGATAAGCTGGATGAAGACGAGCTAGTAAGAACAACCCTAAATGGGTTTACTAAGCAGTGGGATGTCTTTGTTTAAGTTATTAATGGAAGAGACACCTTACCTAGCTAGGATCGACTATGGAGCTATTTCACTCAAGAGGATCTTAGAATAAGTCTTGTCAATGGAGCCAACAACAAGCAAAAAGTGAGGTGGAATAGGAAAATATTTCCCTAGCGGGTAAGGGGAAAGCAAAGAAGGGGTCTAGCAAAGGATCAAATTCACAAAGTAATAATAAGAAGGACCTATTTAAGGTCAAGTGCTTTGGTTGTCATGAGTTTGGCCACTATGTCTGTGATTGCCCGCAAAGGAAGGGTAAGAAGGAGGTGGCAGCTTTAGCAAGTGCAGATGAGCTCTCTAGTAGATTGGAGGATGAGTTCGCACTCATAACTTGCATGATTATCTAAACCTCATAGAGTGTTTGGTACATAGATTGTGGGGCATCATTTCATATGACAGGAGTTAGAGAGTACTTCTCCAGTTACAAGGAAGAGAACGCCATATCCAAATTTTGATGGGAAACTTGTCCAAGCTCAACGAAGTTGGGAAAGGGACTGTTCAGTTTTAGAGGGAGAATGGGAAAGTGATTCACATTCATGATGTTTTACATGTGCCAGGCTTAGGTATGAATTTGGTTTCTATATTTTTCCTTCAAGATAAAGGGTATAATGTTCTCTTTAGAGGGATGCATGTTTTGATTCAGCATAAATATTGGAAATCACTAGTATCTATTGGAGTTAGGAGCAGTCACCTTTATAGATTGCAGTTTGATACTCCTAAGGCACTTGTGAGTATAATTAACCCTAGAGATCTTGGAGAGCTATGGCATAGGAGGATGGGCCATATACATCATGGAGAACTTAGATTTCTTTCTGAGATAGTGACAAGTGTTCTTGAGGTAAGCACAGAGCATGATGACGTGTGTAAGGGATGTGTGTTAGGGAAGTTTGTGAAAGCATCTTTTCCAAGAAGTGACACTAGATCCGAGGATGTTCTTGATCTAGTACATTCAGATATATGTGGACCAATGTCGACGAAGTCTCTCAGAGGATATGAGTACTTTGTTACTTTTATTGAGGATTTCTCTAGGAAGACCTGGATATACTTCTTGAAGACCAAGGATGAGGTTTTCAGTCACTTCAAACAGTTCAAAGCTCTTGTGGAGAATTTGACAGGAAAGAAGATAAAGGTTCTTCGGTTAGATAATAAAAGTGAGTACAAAGGGAAAGAGTTCCTAGAGTACTATACCTATGAAGGAATCAAGAGAGTGGACTTTTCCTTACAACCCACAACAAAATGGGGTTGCTAAGAGGAATAATAGTTCTATATCAAAGGCAGCAAGGGCCATGCTACATGACCAGGACATGCCATGCTACTTATGGGAAGAGGCATGTAGTACGGATGTATACATATAGAATAGGGTACCACATAAGGTACTAGAGAAGATGACACCATAGGAGGCTTTCATAGGTAAGAAGCCAGATGTCACTCACTTTAGAATTTTTGGAAGTTTGGCATATTGTCACATTCCAAAGGATACATGTAGAAAGTTAGATCAAACTACAGAGAGGGGGTACTTTGTTGGGTATAGTGAAACCTCAAAGACATATCAGATATTCATTCCAGGAACTAGACGGATCATTGTTTGGCATGATGTCAAGTTCATGGAGGACAAGGCATTTAGAAGGTACATAGATTTGCCAGCAGAAGATCAGAGTAAGCAGCCAATAGAAGCTCCAAGTGTAGCTGAACTGAGGCATGGGCATCACAACTCAAGTACAGTTACTAGTACAAGCATAGGCTCAGGTGGTGAGAGATCGTAGATTATGGAGCAACTTGTGTTGAAAGAAATGCATCAAAGAGATATGGAGGTTGATATTTCATCCTCTACGGTTGGAAATAGGAATCGTGAGGTTCGACAGAGGGATACTCAGGAGTTTGTGGGAACTCCTAGCAGGAGTACTAGAGAGCAAAGACAACCAGCCAAGTTAAATGACTATGTGGCTTTAGTCAGTTATTTTGTAGATAGTGATCCTTCTAGTTATCAGGAAGCTACACAAAATCAGGTTTGGTGAGATGCAATGGTTGAGGAATATACCTCAATAACGCAAAATGATGTGTGGGAGGTAGTGCCTGAACCAGCAAATAGGGCAGTGGTTGGATCACGCTAGATCTACAAGATCAAGTACAATGCAGATGGTAGCATCAAGAAATACAGGGCAAGGTTTGTGGCTAAGGGGCTCTCTCAAAAGGAGGGAATAGACTATGAGGAGACTTTTTCTCCAGTGGCCAAGTATACTTCTATACAAGCTGTGATCTCATTTGCAGCAGAGATGGGATGGCAAATCTATCAAATGGATGTCAAGACAACATTCCTTAATGGTGAGTTAAAGGAGGAGGTATACAAAGAACAACCAGAAGGATTTGTAGCACACAACAAAGAGACCCACGTGTGAAGATTGAAGAAAGCTTTGTATGAACTCAAGCAGGCTCCTAGTGTGTGGTATGAGCGCATTGATACTTTTTTGCAAGAAATGAGTTTTGTGAAGAGTGAGGAAGATGCTAACCTCTACTACTTGGTGATTGGGGGTGAGGTTCTCATTCTTCTTCTATATGTGGATGACTTGTTTCTAACAAGTTCACTAGGGCTCATAGCGGAGTGCAAGAGGGAAATTGCAACAAAATTTGAGATGAAGGACTTAGGACTTATGCACTACTTTCTAGGCATGGAGCGGTGGTAAATAGATGGAGAGATTTTCCTTGGACAAGGGAAAAATTGCATTGAAATCTTGAAGAAGTTCAAGATGGAAGATTGCAAAGCCATGTCTACACCCATGATTATGAATTGGAAGAAGGTAGACATATCTAGAGAGAAGGGTGTAGATCCCACCTTATACATGAAGTTGATTGGTTCTCTCATGTACTTGGTCAACACTAGGCCAGATATAGCCTTTGCAGTAAACTCTCTTAGTCATCTCATGGTGGAGCCCAAGAGAGTACATTGGATTGAAAAGAAGCATGTGTTGCGTTATCTTCATGGTATAGTTGAGTATGGGATCAGATATGTTCGAAGTGAAGTTATCAAGTTGATAGGCTATACTGACATAGATTGGGCAGGAAGTACAATAGACAAGAGGAGCACTTCAGGATGTTGTTTCCATTTGGGACTAGGAGTTGTCTCTTGGTTCAGTAGGAAGTAGAAGTATGTGGCTCTGAGTTCAACAGAAGCATAATACATAGTAGCTAGCATGGAGACATGTGAAGCTATATGGATTTGAAATTTTCTAGTGGCCTTGTTTGGTCAGAGATTTGAGACTACTATGATATATTGTGACAATCAGAGTTGCATCAAGTTGTCTAAGAATGCAGTGTCTCATGATAGGTTTAAACATATAGATATCAGTTATCACTTCATCAAGGATTGTGTACAATAGGGGATTGTTAAGCTACAATACATACCTACAGAGGAGCAGGTAGCAGATATTCTGACAAAGGCATTGGGGAAGGCAAAATTCCTCTTCTTCACAGATAAAATGGGTGTCATGCAGAAAAAATTTCTCGCTAAGAGGGAGTGTTAGTTTGGTAGCTTGGACAATTGTTCTTCCATTTTCTAATAATTATTTATTTGACTCTTTGTAGAAACTTCTACTTTGTAGAAATTTATAGATTGTAGAAACTTCTAGTTTGTAGAAACTTCTAGCATGTGGAAACTTCTAGCAACTAAAAGTAACTAGAAACAAAGAGAGTAGTATAAAAGGGGGTCAAGGGGCATTTGGAGGACAACAAGTTGAAGAAGAAACTTGCAATGGTAGAAAGTAGTCTTGCAGTGTTAGCAAGGGCACAATGATAGTGTTTGGGAGATAGAAGTGGAGGAATATCAGCAGGTGGAGTTAGGAGATTGTCTGAATTCTGCCACTAAAAGGCAAGGAATTTTTTATCTCTTAATTTGCTGAAGATTAATATATATTTCTCATCTGCAGTATTGGTTTTCCTTTTGAGGTTTTTCCAGGGACAATTTGTCCAAAAATATTGTGTTATTGTGTTGTATATTTATTTCCGTATATTTTGGTGGAGTTGCAATTGTATTATTTTTTGTTATTTGTTAATCAAATAATCTTTATAAGATAGGAGATTAATAATCAATGACTGCAATAGATTTTTCACACTACACCCATCATAATAAAAAGAACACACAACACTAGAAACCATATATGCTGATACTCCTAATAGTTCTTGTGGAAAAATCAAAGCATTAAAATAAAACTGTACATTCCTACCATGGTGTGCATATCTCACCCCTCTCCACAAATAAATGTGATTGCCAGGTTTGAGGGCATCTCTCTCTATGGGTGAAGCCATGAAAACCAGTGAGCTTGTAGAACTCTTGTGAGGAGTTTTAATGCTCCTTCAAGCTAGATGTCTCACCCTAATAAAACCCATGAAATAAGCACATATAATATTAAGGTTGTATTTGATTAAAATAACAACAAATTGTTGCGTGAAAGTTATGGGAAAAAAAAGTACACGTTTTACTTAAACCACATGTTAGATTTGACTTAGTCATGATGGCATCCAAAACCAGTGCTGACATTTTTCCCTACCATCCGTCATACTTTCGAGCAAGGAGTGTGTCAGATGGGACCAGTTGGGTAGTTTGACCAGGTTCAAATATGTTGCACTATAGCCAGTGCCTGGGGAGATAATCGAGTACTTATACATAGTATTTTGTATAGTTTCATTTATCAATTGAACATATTTTTATTATTGTTTGAATATAAAAATATCACTAAATAATTTCAAAAGTATCAATCATAATTTACCTTGACATATGTCATTATAATATCAAAATCTGAAATGTCATTCGAAATTTCTAGAAATGCATCCTAATTTACATCTGATGTCCATTCCTAGTTTTAAAAGGCAAGTAGTTCATTTGGCTAAAGTGCATTAGTAAACTGCAACATTAGGGAGATTAAAATTTATCAAGTCCTCTAGGTTGACAAGGATTTTCTTTGGAGACAATTTTTAGTTTTTAAACACAAACAAATATGGCTTTGAAGTGCCATTAGTGGAGCTCAAACATCACTGCTAATAACTACAGGAGATGAAGATGTAGTTTCACCTACAAGAGAGGAAGATGTAGTTTCAAAAATCACTACTAATAACTATAAAAGAGGAAGATGTAGTTTCAGTATAAGGACCGTATTGTATGAGAATCAAATGAAGCATAAAAATGTTGAGGTGGAATTGCTGGCTACGAGGACCTTTTGGTGGAGTAAAGTGCAGGCAAAAATAATGTTTTTAGTGAAAAGACTACTATTATGACAATAAATTTGGTAATATAGTTTAGTTCATCTATTTGTCTAGAAAAAACTTACAAGAAGGTAATGTTGATGGAGTAGATTATTACTCTATGGTTGCCAAATAAAGGGGTTGCATCAACTATCCAATAAGATGTGATGCCTTGTGAAACAAAGGGATCAAATAGGGGGCTGACCTGACCATCTCATAATGATCATCACCTAGAAGATTCTAGAACATGTGATTCCTCAATTGTGTCCTAGAAGTAGAGATAGATGCAATGCATCTTCTCCTACTAAGAGAATCTACCACTCTATTCTCTTTTCCCTTTATTTATTTAATGCCAAAATCGTACTCACTCAAAAACTCCAACCAACATCTCTATCTCACATTGAGATTAGGTTGTGTGAAGATATACCTAAGTCCCATGTGATATGTTTTCAACTCAAATGACTTACCCAAAAGGTAATGTCTCCACATCACTAAAGCATGCACAACTGCTGCCAATTCCAAGTCATGAGGTGCATAGTAAACCTCATATTTCTTAAGCTTTCATGAATCATAAGCCACTACCTTACCATCCTGCATAAGTACACCTCCAAGATCTTCCCCTGAAGTGTTTGTAATATCTTTGAATTGCCCATTCAGATCTGGTATGATAAAGATAGGATCAGATGTGAGATTTTGTTTCAACAACATGAAATCTTGGTCACATGTATCATTCCACTCATATCTTTTCCCTTTCCTCTGAAGGGATGTATTAGGGGTTTCAATCTTGTAGAATCCTCCCACAAACTTTCTGTAATAACCTACGAGTCCCATGAAGTTTCTAAATTGACTCACATTATATGGAGCTGACCACTCAAGAATGACCTTAATCTTTGTAGGGTCTACTACAATTCCATCTGCTAAGATGATGTGACCCAAATAATGTATCTTATTCTGATAGAAGGAACACTTTTCTAGCTTACCATAAACCTTCTTATCTCTTAGTCATTGTAAGACTATTCACAAATGTTCCTCATGCTCCATGTTCTTTGAGTAGATCAAAATATCATGAATGAATATCTCTACAAACTTATCCAGCCAATCTCTGAACACACTATTCATCAAGTTCATAAATTTCATTGGTGCATTAGTTAAGCCAAAAGGTAAGACAACAAATTCATAATGTCCATACCTTGTTATGAAAGCGGTTTTGGGTATATCTTCTTCTTTAATTTGGAGTTGATGATATTTGTATCGCAAATCAATCTTAGAGAACACCGTTGCTCCCTTCATCTAATCAAATAGTTCATCTATTCATGGAGAGGATATGTTTTCTTGATGGTTACCTTATTAAGCATTCTAAAATCAAAGCATAATCATAATGTACCATCCTTCTTATTTACAAAGATAATTGGAGCTCCCCATGGTAACACACTAGGGCATATGAACCCTTTGTTCAAGAGTTCCATCAACTGCACCTTTATCTCATACATTTTGGTTGTGGTCATATAATAAGGAGCCTTAGATTGAGGCTTAGTTCTAGACATTACATCAATAGAGAATTCAAATTCTGTCTTTGTAGGTAACTCCAGTAATTATTCTAGAAATACATCATGGAATTCCTACAAGATAGGGTGATCTTCTAAGCTAGGAGGAGTGTCAAGCTCTTTGACGTAAGAAACATACATCATGCACCCCTTCTTCTTTATCTCTTTCAATTTCATGGTAGAAATACATCAATCAATTGAATAATCAATACATTCAACTGAATTATCCTTAGAGTTTACTAATGTGTTATGTTTAGTCAACCAATTGATGCCCAAAATGATATCATAGGAACCCAATGGGGCTACATAAAGATTTATTTGCGTCTAAAAATTTTTAAGTTCTAACACGCTGCAAGATAAACATTGCTCAACCCTACAATTTTTACTATTTCCATATTCTACCATCAATGGTTCAGACAAAAATCTAGGTCTAAATGATAAACGAGAAACAACTCTAGGATCTATAAAACATTCTGCAGCTCCTACATCAATAAAAATAGAAACATTTTGGCCAAAGAGCTTACTGGCCAACTCGATCGGGGTAGCCTAAATTTTTTTTTTTCTATGATCAATAGCTGCAAGAATCTAATGCTGAGTCTTGGGACCTTTTCCATCTCTATGATTTGTGCATTGAGGGCATGCACTAGCATAATGACCACCTCCATAAGTGAAGTAACTAGCCATTGGTCCTTTCCTACCCTCAAACTTGTTCCTTGTGTTTCCATTCCTATTATTTCCTCTATTATGATACTAAGCCTCATTATAGTTGTTGGTCTTCATGTCTGCATTTCCTTGACCTTTACCTCTCATATTTTAAACCTACTAACATCTAGAATCCTTAGGTCAATTATCATAAAATTTCCTCTTGAATCCCTGAGATACATTAGTCCTTTGATTAATCCTTAGCGAAGATACCTGCTAGGGTTTCTATTCTTTCCTCAATGCCTTCCTGAAAGGAAAATCCATAGTCTCAGGCTCATGCATGTCAACTTCAGATCCTATCTCACGATGTAAACCAAGAATAAATTTGTGGTTCCTAAACCGATCATCTTGCCGGTACTGTGTTACATACTTAACCAAGTGGCAAACCCTCTAATGATACTAAGTAACAAATAAAACTCCCTAGATAAGGTTCTGGAACTCAACCACTTTTTCGGTCATAATATAACTATGGTAACCACCTCTTGCAAAATAGTATAAGGAAGTCTTCCAAAGAGATCTCACTGTACTGCATCCTGTTCTCTGCCATCTAATTATTCCACTTAGTACAAGCTTCACCAACCAACTATAAACTACCCCACATCACTTTAGATTCACAGAAAGATTGCAAATGTGAAAGTACTTTTCCATGGATACAATCGATGCCTCAGCCTCATCACCAATGGTCTTACCATTGAAGCTAGGAGGTACAACCTTCTTCAAGTCCCTACTTAGTTCCTCTACTATTATTTCCCTATTATTTGGCATTGTTGCATCCCTAAGATAAACATTATGTTTCAAATGCTCTTGATTCCTCTTATCCTCCTCGTCCTTCCTCTATTCTTCCAATCTCAGGTCTTCTTCTTGCTTATGCTGAGCTTCCAGCTTCAAATCTTCCACTTGTTTCTGTTGATCTTCTACTCTCAGATATTATTCCATCTTCCTTATTTCTTCATAATTCTTCCTACCTCTCAAATTTATCTCAAGATGATCCATATGATCACCCTATTGCCGCAAGAGAGCCAAGATCTGATCCAACCTCTGATTAGATTCACCATTCAGATCATTGCTAGAACTATCTTGTTTACTGTTCCTAGTATCCGTGGTGTTTGATTAACTCCTGGACCAAGCATAAGTATGCAACTTAGCAACATTAGACCAAGGTCCTACTTTTTAAACACAAATCTTATACCACATGTAAAGATTGAAAACACCAATAAATGCCACATAAGTAAAAATACAGAAAATATTCAATACATGTCGATATAACAATTAAAGTTAGTCAATCACTAGACTTTTCGACATGAATCTCAAGAAATTAATCATGTACACATAATCTCTAACTAACATATAAATTCATTTATTTATAAACCCAAAAGAAAGTATAGTCAAGTGCAGCCGACCATACTATTGATCTTACTACATTATCCATAGTTAAAAAAAATTACAATTATTTAATATTTTAGGATGCTGACTAAATTGTCATGTACAAGTATTTTAGGTACAAGACCGTAAGGTCATAAGAAAAAATATCATAAATATCATCGGACAACTATCCATCTGCATGCTTCGGTCTCCTAAGTCGTTGGACACTTGTCCATATGCAAAGATCAAGATGTGAGTGTGGTTTAGGGGCTTAATCCACCCAAACATGGAGTGGTTAGCTCTCCTAGGGCTCATCCTAAAATGAAGAGTGTATCGACCCTGCCCAAGAAGTCTATTGCCCAACACTAATGGATCAGAAAGAATTTTTTGTGTCTGTGATACTAACTACTTTCCACATATGTCTAATTAGAACTAATCATAGATTCAGGAAGATGAAACATAACTATACACATTTAATAAAACATTTGTTACAAAGCTTTGGCCAAAGAACTTTAAAACCAGACTTCTACTAGTAGGTAATGAACAAAACATATTACCCTTTCCTGGGATTCCACATCTTACACCTTCCTTTAAATTTCCAAATGTTTCCTTAAAAATTATATATATATATATATA